>JBBMFX010073748.1:0-10456 GCA_037832545.1 Rhabdalestes septentrionalis
AGGGAGCCAGTGAAGGTTTCGCAGTAAGGGTGTGGTGTGAGTGAGCTTAGGAACGTTGAAGACCAATCTTGCGGCTGGGTTCTGAATAAGCTGAAGAGATTTAGTTACCTTCTGTAACTAACAGCTCTGGACCTTCTGTGTCCACAGCTCTGGAAAACCTTGTGGTACCAGTGCCCAAGACTCCACGACCAAAGGACCTCACCAGTTACATGCCAGTGGCTCTGACATCACGTTATTTGATTTCTCCAGTGCTTTCAACACCATCCTTCCCACAATCCTGAGGGGCAAGCTGGAGTATATAGGAGTGGACCATCATTTCGCCACATGGATTCTGGACCATCTCACCGACCGACCACAGTACGTGAGAACCCAGGGCTGTGTGTCGGACAGGGTCGTCTGCAGTACTGGTGCTCCACAGGGAACGGTTCTGCCACCATTCCTCTTCACCATCTACACTGCAGACTTCTGCTACAACTCCAACAACTGCGTCCTGCAGAAGTTTTCTGGTGACTCTGAAATAGTCAGCGTCATCACTGATGGGGAAAAAAGGGAGTACAGAGAAATTACCCGGGACTTTGTGGACTGGTGCCTGGACATTGAGGCTGTGGTGTTCATCTATACAATAAACTGGACTGGACTCAAAACTCAAATGCCCTATACAGGAAGGGGCAGAGCAGGCTGTACCTGCTGCGGAGGCTCAGGTGTTTTGGAGTAAAGGGCACACTGCTGAAAACCTTTTATGACTCAGTGGTTGCCTCAGCCGTCTTCTACAGTGTGGTCTGCTGGGGCAGCAGCATCTTTGCTGGGGACAAGAAAAGACTGAACAGGCTGATACAGAAGGCCAGCTCTGTTCTAGGATGCCCCCTGGACCCAGTGGAGGTGGTGAGTGACAGGAGAATGGAGGCAAAACTGTCATTCCTGTTGGAAAACATCTCCCACCCCATGCAGGAGAATCTGACCGCTCTGAGCAGCTCCTTCAGTGGCAGGCTCCGGCACCCACGATGGGGGATGGAGAGATTCTGCAGGTCTTTCCTACCAACTGCTGTCAGACTTTACCACAAAGATTCTTCCTGATGACCACACACGTGCAGTCAGTCACACACACACGGTATTGTTCCTACAACACCATTAAGTGCAACTTACTTACAAAGTGCAATGGTTTCTGTTACAATAAAGTTCTGTTTACACTATGTTTCTATTTACATTACGTGCAATGCTATGTAGCTACAATAGCTGGCAGAATTTGCAATACTGGATATTTTATTTTATGTTATATATAATGTGCAATACAAATCTGCAATCCTGTCTTGCAATACAAAAAGTACAAAAGAGGTCTGACTTACTCTTATATTTGTATAATACTGCTGTATACAACATACTATTTTTTATTTTTATTCTATTCTACTGTTCCACTTAATTTTGTTGCTCTTAATCTTGTACTGTCCAATTTCTGCTGTACCAAGCAAATTTCCCACTTGTGGGACTAATAAAGGCTTATCTTATCTTCTCTTACAATTGTCACATATGCCCTCATGCGCTGTACTATTCAGTACAAAATATTTTCAAAAGCCATTAATTACTGATTGATTCCCTGGATCAATTTCAAATATAAAGCAGTCACAAAACAGTGCAGTATGCACTACATGTAGGCCACTTGGACAGTTGGACAAGTGGTGTCCTAGTGGTTAGAGGGTTGCCCCTGCGATCAGAAGGTTGTGGGTTTGAATCCCAGAACTGCCCACAGAGGTACTTTTGAGCAAAGTATCACCCCCACACACTTCCTCCTAGGTGCTGTGGTCCTGACTGCCCTACTTCTCTTTGTGAACAGGTCAAAGGCAGAGAAATACATTTCACATTTTTCAATCTGTGTGCAGGGTGTGTTCATGTTTGACAAATGGCCACATCTGCTCACTTGTTTGTGTGTGGATGGGTGGAGAGGGATGTCGGCATGCAGCTTTCTAGGTTTGTTCTCCCACCTCGACCCCGAAATGAAGATAAGTCAGAGAAGTGTAGGGTTTAAGCCTTGTCAACTAGTTTCACTGGCTGAATAACTCACATTTAATGTATGTTCTCTTTTACAAATAGAAGAGTTTAAGCTTTAACTGTCCAAAATAAATGAAGACTATACTTTTGTCTTGCAAGAAGTCGATCGTGTTCCCATATGAATTAAAAAAATACCCCATCAACCCAAAGTGAAGGAAGGGTTGAACATGAAAACACTTTTAAAGCTACTGCTGCTACAGAATCCAGAATCATAGTACGCACAAAGAGAAGTATGGCACATAAGCTTTGTAGAACTACATTGGAATAAACCTATAGGTCTTTTCTGCTGCTTTGTGTGCAGGTTTCTGGTCTTTGCTGAGATGTATGACTGAAAAGCCAAAACAATTAGTAAAGCAATCTACTAAATGAATCATATTAGCGATGGATAATGGTTGACTTCTTATTCAAGCTGCGTTCTAACAGCCCTGATTGAACATACTCAGATGACGGCAGATGTGGTATCATTACTATGTATATGGGCATAAAATGCAATTCCATTATCATGTGTGGGGAACCCTGGACCCTTTCATCTTCAGCAGGCGTAAAAATCATTAACCATTGACCAGAGGAATGATAATGGCCACTCACAGTTTGGCATACAAACCAAATGGCACAAAATCAACTTTGAAGAACAATAACTGGAGCAAACATCAATGAGTCCACAATGGGCCGCTGACCTGCCGACCCTGACCAAACAACAATGAAAAACAGATCAGATCTACAGCTGGTCGAATCAACAAATGCAAAAGTACTGAATGGGTTTGTTTTTGGATCCAAATATGCATCCGAACAGCTGATGTTCCTCTTGTGTTTTTCTGGGTTCTATTTTTGTCCTTTTGTTGCACCGTGGTTCTGGAGGCCATGTTTCCCTGAGTACTGTGTGTATGTGGTTGAAATAACTGACTTGATTTATTTAAAAGAACACCATAATACACTATAATAATAATTACTCGTGGTTATCCTTTATTCTTAATAGAATACTTAATTTATTTTTTGTCTGTAGCTGCTTAATTCTTCCTAGTGTCACAGGTACAGGTGCCTATCCCAGAGTAAACGCACGGCAGAGTGGTTCTAGACAAAAATTACCAGGGTGGTTGAGGGGGGTGCATATAACCAGTGTGCGAGCTATAGAGTCCGGAGGAGGTGTTGTGCATGTGTGTCAGCACGCGTGTGTACCCCTTTATGCACTCTAGGACACATGTAGCATTAGTTCCGTTCTTCGAGCCAGCTCATGTCATGATGAGAAATTTATATTGAAATATTTGGCAGGGAGGCCATAACAACCGCCTATGATCGCATGCAAGGCAGGGACTCACTGTTGGACTGTGGGAGACACAGGAGACCCCAGAGGAAACAAACATCACTGCAAGAACATGCAAACTCCACACACACACACACAAGACCAGGGCCCATATTTAACCATCAACCCTGCAGGTGTGAATCACCCGTGCAACCTACGGCACCACCAGGCGCAATTGTAGATCACATAATTAGTTGATACAACAAAGCATGCTTGGGTTCCAAATGGCTTTGTTCATTTAGAACCATAGATGTGAGGCTAATTTTCTTAACAATTGTTACATTTCAATAACAAACACTAGGCACTCAAGTAGTCCACATAGCCTCTGTAAACTTCTCAACACACAGACAATCAAGATCCGTTTGGGTCAGCTGATCTTTGTTTAAATTGTGTTGATGGATTTGTACAGATAAGGGCAACACATGCAAACATATTCATTAAGAGACAATAGGTTAATTCAAGGGAATTATTTGTAAACCTCTGGGGTCTAAGGCCTTTCTGGCACTTTGGGGCAAATAGCTACACCTTTACATTTTTAGGTACACATCTATGCCAAAGTGACAAATATTGTTATATTCTGGAAAATCTCAACTGTAACAATATACAAGTAAAGTGAATGTAATTCAATTCTTATTTTTTTTGTATTATGTAAATATGACATGACGAAAACTATTTTCAGACTATTTTCACACTCTAAATCACTGAACCTTGTAAATATATGTGTTGGCTACAAAAAGGTAAGGAGATCTTTCTGGAAAAGACATATGGGACATTTTTTGCTCTTAAATTGTACACTTACATTGTTTTAAAATATTTTTTTCTCATTTCAAAAAATCTAGAAACTAGAAACAAGTGAAATGATCTGACAGTGCAGTAAGATATTTACACTTGGCACAAAGTAGGAAAAAAATCACTCTCAAAAGTCTGCAGCTTTGGCGATTCTGATTCAGAATGGATTTATGCCAGCAAATTGCATGACTAAACAAACATACTGCAGCACCAACAACAGATAGTCAAACAGATATAAGGCTATTTATATATACAAAATAAACCAAAGGCTCACATGGCTATAATTTCGAACAACACTACAAAATAGCTGATTAATGGTCTAGGTGGGTAATTCTATTCTTATTCCTCCATCATGCTCTATTAAACACCTGTGACCTAACATGTTGCTGGAAAACTCATTTGCATAACTCAGTGTATAGATATGTCCAGAATGACTTTTATAATTGTTGAGAAAATACTTTTAGAATATTCACTATATTGTTTTAATATGTTTTTAAAGGATGTATTTAACAAACAATCTTGTTTGACAGCCTTTGTAGAGGATTTTTAAAGGGAAAAACATCTTTCTCTAACAAACACAAAATCCTAAGCAGACTGCTAAATCACTGTGATCAGTGTTACTAAGCTCTTATGAGGGATGTTTGATATGAATAGTCTCCTCACTAGTGAATGAGCACTCATCGTGTGTGTTTTTTTGAGATGATACGTCATTACTTTGTTTCCTTTGCTTTATGATCCAGGGCTGATGCTCACATGCCCACCGTGGCTGCTATCTGCAGAGAACAGGGCTCAGAATGGTACTATGACTAATTCGCAGCTGTGCAGGGGACCAGAAAATGGTGACCTGATCTGATGAAAGATGACCTAATCTGATGAATCAAGTCAAGTCAACCATATACACAGTACACGGTGAAAGAACATTCCTCCAGGATCGTGGTGTAACTTAAAATCTTAAATATTTTTATCTAAAACCTTAGTAATGCGTTTCTACAATGCTTTTCTAAATTCTAAATAGTTTTTCATCATGGTCTTATTACAATAATCAACATCTGTCCTTACTGACTGTGGGACATTAGCCCCAGTAATGTGTGTAGCAGATTTCTTTGCCAACATTGGAAGAAATATTCATATTTAAGTTTTCACCATGCCGAGGGTATTTTGGGAAATCAACATGGTCTTTTGTACACTGGTGCCTATATAACAGGCATCACCAAATGGCGGACCGCGGTCCGGATCCGGAACGAGTGAATGTTCTGTCCGGACCCATGACCAGTCTGGTAAATTCACGAAATTAAAAAAAAAATTTTGGACGGTCATGGCTATTGACAGCGGTAGCTGCTACTCCAGTTAATACAACAACAGCTTCACTCGTTACTTTACTAGTGATGGAAAGTTCGGCTTATTTTAAAGAGCCATTTCTTCTGGCTCCCAAAGAAGAGCCAGTTCTTTCGGCTCCCAAATGGTTCTCACTTTATTATCATCTGAAGTAGTGTTCCGCGGGTCGGCTTTTTTTAAACTCCGCCCAAACCGACCCGTCAGGAGATCCAAACCCCCTGGCCAACCCACAAAACTACTTGTAGACACTGACCCAAAACCCGACCCGACCCGAGGAAAAAAACAAACAATTTACAACCCGTTTTGATTGATAAAGGAATGTGTTTTGTTACGTAAATGTATTTGTCTGGGACTCCTTTTATTTATGGTAAAAGAGTTAGTTTTGCACTCAGTTCATTTTCTGCATCGGAAATGAACAATACATTTTGAGTAAACTACATGAAAATGTAGATATAGGGGAAGGCTATGAGACACAAGATGGATTCAGTCCGGCCTTCTACTGGGACGAAATGTAATAACTGGACCTCGGTTACTTTTAATTAAATACCCCTGCTATATTAAATATAGGGCATGGTTTTACAATTATTTTTTTTATTGAGGGCTATTATTTTAATGTTTTACTGTTTTATTTGCTAAAATAATAATACATAATAACTACTGTATCTCTCTCTGTGACTCCAGACTGTGAAATGGCTTTTTGAAACACATTACAAAGGTAACTAATTAATGTAATGCATTACTTTTTGCTGTAACGCAGTAATGTGAGGCATTACAGAACAACAATTAGTAATATTTCATTCGGTACAAATGTCAGTAATGCACGTTACAATGCATTTTTAAACCAGAGAGAAGTTTTTTCTTCATCATATAAATTCGTCAAAATCACCGCAAGATCAGTCTTTTTCCCGGACATGTCCTGTTTTTGAGACCTGTGTCCTACATCCGGCTGGAATTTTAGAATCCTTCGGGATTTTGAGCTGCCTAAACTTTCGTCACATTACGGGCATCTCTCATAACCTAAAAATCCAGAACGGCCGTCGGCCCGAGATGCATATAATAAGTAATAAATAACACATTACTGTTTTGAAGTAACTTGCCCAACACTAGGTATTTAAGCTCATGTTTGTCATATGGTCCACGTTACTCATCTCTTTTCTAGTGTGCTCTTGCGATTATATATGTTTACACTAGGGCTGAGGGGTCTAGTTAACTGAACTTCTGGAATATTCATAAAGAATTGTTCTATAATGAATAACATGCTGCAGGGTCAGCCATCATTAATGAATCATTGAGGTCTCGCTTATCTGTGTCCTTTTGATAATTTGAAACTCGTGCCGCCTCCATAAGATTTTTTTTTTTTTTCACATACATAAAAGGATGAGGAGCTGCAGGGAGAAAAAAACATGTTCAAAGACACAGTTCACAAAATGTACAGCACAGAATATAAATAAAACTGATGGCCCCCAAATAGTAGTACTCTCACAACACGAGAAAGCTCTTGTTCTTTTAGTGTTGGGTGTTTTTGTTTCCCATGGCGACAACAAATGAACTTTAACTGAGACATTTCTCTGCTGGGTGGCCATTCATTCGTTTATTTATTCTCTGCTAATTGGCTCATCCTCTAGAGCTTGCAGCCAAGTGTTGTTAAAACCACAAATGTTTTGGGGTCAGCAGGGGACAGGAGAAGGATTGGATGGTGATGAGAAGGATGAGAGAACGATGCTGTTGTACAACAAGGAAGTAAGAAGCCTCTCTGCCGGGCACCAAACGGAAAATTTTCTACGGACACTGGGGTTAATCTGTCTGATACTAGCAAACAGAAATGAAAGAGAAATATCTGTCAAAATAATAGAAACACTGTCTGGCTCACTTTTTCTAGGGATTACTATTTTCACCGAAATCATTGTGTGCTGTAAGTCTATGAATTTTTAGACTATAATTTTTCATAGCACATAGACTTGACAGCAAGATTTTAAATGATGTGGATCTGTGACTAAAAACAGCCTCAATCTCTAGAAAGTGTTCTGATTCTGATTCTGATAGATTACACATTGTCTTGGTTTTATGGTGTAAAATAAATAACTGATCGTAGCTGGAAAGACTGCTTTCTCAATAAGTGAAGATAATTGCAATACAAGAGACAGCAAGTCAAACAGACTGAAAAATCAAATTGGGGATTTACTGAAAGTACCACAGCTGATAGCACTGATAGAAGAAGAAGTCTGAAAGATGGGGGTCAGAAAAATATTATTCATGCTGAAAAAATGTCTGTGTGTTATTTTGTGCTGCATTCCAAGCCAAACCCTATTCTGGTTGCTGAAAGCTTCAGTTTTTTTAGAAGCAGTCAAAATATTTTTGTTGAGATAGTGGTGGAATATATTGTTGTAGTGAAGAAATAGCCAAGCACCTTAGAGTTGGACCAGTTGCCTACTTATTGGAGATGTATCGCAAAAGGCTATGAGCTGGAAAAAGAGTGAACATACCGAGAGGCAGCTGCTCACATTGCAGTTGCTCTTGAGTTGGCATACAAGGTAACAAAAATGAGAGAACATGCTGACAATACATAAGGGAGAGTTGACAAGGTCTTCTGCAGACAGCATCACAAGAACAGTAGCAGTTCAGCACCATCAGAATTCAGTAACTCAATAACAGTACAAAAAGCAGGAGTACCATTAATGAGGCAAAACAAATAACCACAAGTGAGTGCTATTGAAATATGCCATGAACGTGGTACAGCTATCCATCTGAAAAAGGGTCTGCAAGAAAACAAATCATGGAGACAAAGTCAAATTGTGACAGTAACAACTGAGGAAATTGATGCACTGGACCTGTTAACAGTGTACACCATTTTTTATCAACTTTCAGTGGTCTGGAAGACCTGTGAACATGGAAAGTGGATGCAGACCCATCATGAGTACCTAAAGAATTGTTCCCTGCAGTCAGCAATCACTCAGATGTCTTCATACACAGATGGCACCATCCCTGTTTTCGGAAAAGGTCCTGTGCCAGTGAAAATATGAAGGAAATGAGTTCAGCTGACACTTGTGGTTCTCAAACCGCACCCTGGGCAGAAATTGGCTGCAGAAAATGATGTTGAAACTTGGGAAAGATCTTCAGTTTTCAAAGCTAAAATATGTACAGGCCCTGGAAATATAAAAGTCTTCAGAATCAAGTTAAGAGTACTGAGTGATACTAAACCAATCTTCCGCAAGGCACAATCAGTACTTTATGCGGGAAGCATAAACAGAACAAAATAGTTTTGGGTAAATGCAAAAAAGAAGCATTCAGCAAAATGCATATTTTGCAAAGTCTCCTTGTCCGAGACAGCCGGGACTACCTCAAACTTCACAAGGCAACTGGAGCACAAAAACCCTCAAAGGCAAGCTAGCCAGTAGCCGTCTATCCATCTTCAAACTCTTCTACCCACCTTTCCAGATGACCAGATCATGTTTATGTACTATTGTTATTTATCATGTGTTCTTCAAGCGGTATAAATTATTTAGAGAAAGATATTTTGCAACCATCTCAGCAGACTTAACTTTTCTGGTGAAGTACAGGTAGCTAGCTCTAGCAGTGGCTATCAGCTACTTAAACAGTTTTCACTAACAGTAGGTATTTTGCCAAATTCATTGAGCTGAAATATAAATAAACCATTTCAGTGAGCACTGTAAGGGCTGCTATGGTGTGGTTTGTTTTCGACTTTAATGGGCAAATTTATGTGGTTGCTGACTCGTAAGGAAGGACGGGCGTTTCAAAAGTGTCCCTATAATATTGCTAGGCTAACAGCTGCATTCTCGTCCGTGAAGCCCTGAACAGAGCTCTGGTCTATGGCTTTGGTCCAGATAGCACGGATGGCAAAACTGAGTCCTAAAGTTCTAAAATTGAACTTAAGGACCTTTGACTATGACTGTCTTTGACTGATTCAACAAAATTATCATGTTTGATGTGGTTATCGCGTTTTAGTGTTTTCTCCTATGTTGTCCTAGTAAAACAGTCCAGTGTGTACTACAAAATGTCATTATTATACACAGTTATTTTGTATGGATGTAACTTTAGACTTTATTAAGTAGTTCATTTCTTGTCAATACAGCTGTAATGGATAGCTGACTGGCTGTGTCGGTGGCTGTTTTTAGCCACCGCTCTGGGTTTTCACGGTGTCTGTATTTCTGTGTGGTTTAGGGACTTTTATGTTGACACTCGGTTCGGTGTCGTAAGTTCTGTATTGTGTATTAGTTTCACCTGCTCCTTGTTTAGGTCCCTTTGGGTTTAGTATAGAAGTCTGGTTTGTGTGTGAATCTCCTATCTGTCCATTACTCATCCCATGTTGTGTCCTGTGTCTTGGTTCTTGGTTTTGTATATTATCTGACGGCCCACGAGCCAGGTTTGTGTTCCTTTTGCTTTTCTTTGAATAAAGTACCCTGAATGGAGCCCTGGTTGTCCCGGTCCCTCTTTCGAGGTAGTGCACGGGTGGGAGCTCGCGCCACCCCCTGTGACACTGGCATGAGGAGGCTTAATGCAATATGCAAAGTTAATGCACAGACATCTTTTGTGGATTCCATTCAACTGTATTTTTCTGTTCTTGTTATGTAAGGTCTTGCAACCCTGAACACTCCAGTATTTTCATTATTACTCGTTGTGTCTAATGATCTATAAATTTCACATTGGATTGGAATAGCTTATTTTGTTAGCTCCAGTTGAGAGAGTTTTTAAAATGTGAACCGTGTTCTCTCCCTCCCTTCTGAAAATATGCTGTTTGTTATATATTTGTTCAAAATATTTGTGCATGACATATTTATTTGTTCATGTCTGTGTTCAATTGTTCCTGCCCTACTGAACAACGGGCTTGATTTCATTGGCAGTGTGTTGTAATCACATGCCACTCAAGATGTCAGAATCTTTTAAGCATTTGTTTTTATTCTTATTAATGCACAATTTGTATTGGTATGTATATTTGTAGTTTGCATCTGATTCATGTGACGTGTGCGCATG
>JBBMFX010073828.1:0-24298 GCA_037832545.1 Rhabdalestes septentrionalis
GACTGTCCCCTGTAGTTAGGGAATGGAAGTCGCTTTGGATAAAAGCGTCTGCTAAATGCCGTAAATGTAAATGTAAATGTTGAGGGAAGAAACTGTTCCCCATTTGTGAAATGAAATGTCTTTGACAGAGGTAAGAAAGACCCTGATGATATTCTTGACCGTCCTCACAATTCTCTGTATGTTCTTATGATCCAAAACATTACAATTCCCATATGAGACTGTGATGCAGCTACAGAGAATGTTCTTTATGTTCCCTCTGTAGAACATGGTGAGGACTGCGGTGCAAGGTGAGGATTGTGGGTAAGGCTAATATCACAGGAACATTTGTGCAGCCCTGCCTGTTGCATGAGCGATCAGCATACTGCAATGTCAGCCTTAGGTGAAGAGTGAATATAGCTGCCAGCACCTGTAGGACACACAGTCATCCTAAACTTAGACCATTAGTGCAGGCAAGCAACTCTTCTTCTGCTTGCTTTGCTGGCTGGCACATAATTACAGACAGTTTTAACACCAACTCACGCAGAGGTTCATGACTTCCCTCAATTTTTATGTATCACACCGAAACAAGTGAGAAGTAGAATATATTTAAGATTTTTTCAAAGTTACCATCCAATGGAGTTTGAATATATATCATAAAATGCAAATCAATAAACCAATGTTCTTGCCCCCTAAAAACAATACCCCTGGCTTGTGCTGCACTATACAAGTACAATTATGAAATATGAAAAGCAGACTGCAAAAACATGGTAAAACTGGCTTGTTGTTACACATCTACCTAATATTGGTAAAGGTCAGCTGTTTGAGGCAAAAAATTAGGCACTGCAATATGCTTTTTTCATTTTTCTTCAGGAAGGAGAAGGAAGGACCACAGTTGTGGTAATTCTGCTAATATATCAATGGGGTTTCAATGTTATGTTTGTACCAGGCTAATGAAGTTGCGTCTTGTGCACACATGCTGAGACTACAGTTAGAAGAAAGGCATTTCTTAAAGTGTTTCTTCCATTTAAAAAACTCTTCCAGCTTGCACTAGGGTTTGAGTTATATGTGACTAGTGTATTGTCATTACACTTTAATGCAGCTGTTTATAACTCTCCATTCATCCACATGCATCTTATTTGAAACTTTTGTGAACAAGCAACAGCTTACTCTGTGTGTCTAAGAAACATATTTCAAGCATTTAAGAACATGTTTTTTGATCAAAATGATATTACATTTATAAAACACATCAAGATCAACATGCAAATAAAGAATACATTTACTTGAGCACCTGAGCACAAATGAACAGCAATGACAAAGGCCTATGGGTCAAAACCTTGCACATCACTAAACTAGCACCTACTCAATTCACATTATTAATTCAAGTAGAGCAGGATATATGAGGGCAAGAGTTGGTTGGAATATTTTAGGGTTTCTATGTGACAGGTAGTAAAAGTGGGTAATATGTTTGAATGGGTTATTAAGTGCAGTGGTTGCACAAGGAAAGTGAGCACTCACGTGAGATGATGTCAGACGAAATGACAGGGCGATTGGAGAACTCAATTAATAAGCGCTGGAGGAAATCCCATTTCCTGTTTATATACCCTGTGACGCGCTCATTTCCTTTGACCTTTGTGCGACTTGTGCATGTGACCGTACACCCCACCTCCACGACCGTCACCTGAAGTTCCAGGCTGAGAGGATACCCTGCAACGGTAGTCCTGGATGAGTGTGGGATCCAGAACCACCCCGGAAACCCAAGACCAATCCTCCAGCCGTAGCATTCCCGGTCGACGAGGTACTGTGTGCCACATCCACGGCATCACAAGTCATGGATCCGTCGGACTATGTATTCAGGACCACCGTCAATTAACCGAGGCACAGGGGGGTCCGGAGCAGCAAAAGTGAGAGATGAGTTGATGAAGGGCTTGAAGTGCCACAAGTGGAAAATGAGATGGATCTGAAGGGACGCAGGCAGTTGGAGCCGGAAGTTGACAGGGTTAATGCGGGTAAAACCTGTCACCTACATGGTACAATCGTCCTGGTGAGTTTCAACCGCGGTGCTGTTGGGTGTAGCTCGGGCCCTCTGTCCAAGACAATGTCTTTGGGGAATCCATGCAAGCAACTACATGCTCCAGTATGAGTTTGGCTCTGGTTTTGTCTTAGGGGATCCCGAAAGAGCCACCATGTGCATAGTCTTAAACAAATGATCCATGATCATTAGAATGGTGTTTATTTCCTTCCAAGTCTAGCAGTCCAGTGATGAAATCAATCGCGATGTGTGACAAAGGGTGACGGGGCACCGAAATAGGCTGAAGATCCCCCAGAGTAGGACTGTTTGTGATTTTAGCCTGGGTGCACGCCGCGCATGCCTGGACAAACTCCTTTACGACTTCAACCATCTTCGGCCACCAGAAGACGTGACAGAGCAGTGAGAGGGTACGATTCACCCCTGGGTGTCCGGCCACAGTTGAAGAACGTGCCCATTGTAGAACTTCGGTCTGTAGGTGAGTGGGCACGAAGAAACGTCCAGACAGAGTGACTGCCGGTAGGGGGCTCCAAGGCCTGCCTCTGGCAAACTCGATCTTCAAACTCCCACTGGAGGGGTGAAAAAAGTATGCCAGATGGAATGACAGGTGTGGGGAGATGGTAGGTGATGGTGAAGTTAAACTATTCAAAGAACAGTGCCCACCGCACCTGATGAAGTTAAATTGTTTCGCCTGCTGGATGCCAATGAGGTTTTGGTGTTTGGTCCAGACAACAAGTGGATCACGGCCATTTTGAAGCCAGTGACGCCATTCCTCCAGAGCCCACTTGATGGCCAACAGCTTGCGGTCCCCTACCCTGTAACTGCTGAGTGGGATTTAATTTTCTGGAGAAGAAACTGCAAGGATGTAGCTTCTGGTCTGGACCGCGTTGGGAGAGAACAGCTCCTACGCCCACATCAGAGGCATCCACTTCCACAATGAATGGCTTGGTAATGTCTGAATGGATAAGAATCTGTGCAGTGGTGAAGAGGGAGCAGAGGTGGTGAAAGGCGTGTGTGGCTTCCCGAGTGAGGTGGAAAGCATCTTCAAGGGGAGCGTGAGAGCAATAAGGAGTGCTGTGACTGAACTGGAGCCCTGGATGGAGCGTGGGTAGAGGCGTTCAGGTCCTGATAGTCAAAGCAGGGGTGGAGAACGCCATCCTTTGCCCACATCCCTCTGCTCATCCTTGGACAGGGCATAAAATCGGCCTTGGGGGAGTCAGTAATGGAGGGAGCAGATGCACTGGGTGTAGTGAGGGCTGTGCTGGAGCTGGGGAGGCTGGAAAAAGGCCTGCTGTCAAATCTATTAAAGAACTGATTAAACTGATTGGCCCTCTCCACATCACCATCAGTTCCTAGGCTGCTGGGTTTGAAGCCGATGATGTTCTTCATGCTTCTCCACACATATCTGCTGTTATTCTGCTGCAGCTTTTGTTCCAGGCCTCACAGGTAATGGTTGTGTTTGCAAATTGCCTGGACCTACAAGCAACTAGCACCCTACACACAGTACTAGCCTGAGCGTGCAAGCTACGCCATTTGGTCCTTGCAACTACTAAGAAATAAACGCACAGTGCAAAGGAAAAACCACAATAATTTCTCAATATTACACTTGTAACATTGCACTTGCAACAATACTGTGCCCACTTGCATGACAACATGCTAACATATTTGGAAAAAGTCGAATGATTTACATAATTAAAAGCGAAATGATTTACAACACATGATTAAAACTTGTTAGTGCATTAAAAATTTTGAAAGCAGCAAACCACATCACGTCAATATTACACTGGAGCTTATGTGCCCTATATGTCTGATAGCATATGTCAACACTAAAGAAAACCTATTACCCTGAGTGACAGAAGAGGAAACTCGAATTTGATCCCCTGAGAATACAGGCTAAACCATTGATTGATACCACCAAGTATAGAGAAAAGGTGGGGTTGGAAAGGCCAAACAGCACAAGCTACAAGGGACACAACATCACAATAAATATGAAATTGTACATTAAATTCAGAAAGAGCTGAACAAATGAAAACAGCTGAAGGGGGCCTGTTGAATTTCCCTGTGCATTTTGTCTACTGTCAGAAAAACAGGGCTTTTTGGTTCATATAAGAGGGTCTAACTTTCAACAGAAATTATCTGTGCAAATACGGGTACAAGTCTGCCACATATAAGACTGCAAATATTAATATTTTCATTTTTAAAACTATCGAAAATGATGTTATATATGAAATAAAATAAACATATTCTGTATAAACATGTAATGATATATTTACTGTACATGTGCTCCATTTTGTATAATTTTGTGGTATTTCTGTTATTGTTTTATTAACTATGCACTATGTATATGGTTGAAATGACAAACATCTACTGACTTGTATTTATTTATTATCATATCTGAAAACACATACATTTTTAGTTTCAAAGTTGTGATAGTATATTACTATATATCATTAAGTAATTATATTTACAATTTAAATAGCAATAATCATTAAATCAATATTCCATGATTCCAATGTGATCTGAATGGAAAAATGTTTCACATGTAGTACAGGTAAAACTCTCACTCTTTCCCCCAACCTTTGTAAGGCTTTCCACACATGAAGGTTTTTCTTCCCCTACATTTGAGTAGATGCACTGCTAAATCTATTTGCCCAAGAAAGACTAAAATGTAGGGTACAGTAATCAGTGACCCTGAAAAACTGCCCTGAACAAACAAATCTTATTACGTAAATGAACACAATATGTCTGCATATATGTAAATATGTCTTATTTACACACTTTTTCACAAGCCTACTAGCAATAGCAATGAACTTCATAGTACCGTTCTGCTAACTGGAAAACTATTAGGAATATCTCAAACAGGCACAGGCCCAGTGTTCGAAGCTGCAATTAACTATTTTCCTTTTTTGCTAAGCAGTATTAAACACCAGGGAGCAATACTGCTGTCTTGGCACATCAAGGCGTGAGAAAAAACTATGGGAGAAAGAGAGAGACAGAGAGAGAGAAAAGATTCTCAAACACACCAAGAATATCTTTGACACTGAAGGTGCGCAAAGTCATTTTTGCAAAACTTTCAGAGCACGTGCTTGGCTCATCTTCAACGATCCAGTCAACCCCAAATACAAGGTTTACTTAAAAGTATCAGCCAGGAGTGGAGAACAGAAAAGAAAGAAGTGAGGAAAAAGCTCACACCAACTTATAGTCAGTAGGCTAACTTCACCACTGTATAAATAAATTCTCCAGACATATGAAGCTAGGCTGGAGCAGTGAAAGTTTTTGCACATGCATAGTGAGAATTTTTATTGTGTGGTAACACTGAGCTTCTGTAAATGAAAGACTCAAAAATGAATTAAATTTGAATGAAAATTAATTACTGATATGAACATGATTTAAACAGCTGTAATAACAGCTGTAGTCAAAGATGAGAGCCCAATGCAATTAAACTGGAATAATGTGTTTAATTTTATAGAAGCAGGCACCATTTAAAAAGGAGCAGGGAAACATATACTCCCAGAAATTACTCTGTCAAGCCATTAACAATAAGCTCAGCCCACATTCATCATTCAGAATTCTTTGTAAACAGCTTTACAAACAACTTTACTGACCGCCTATTCTATACTACACTCAGCGAACAAAGCTGGGGGGTAAATGCAGATTTTAAAATGGATTAATGTGATATATCACGTAGATTTGTGCACCAAATTAATCTTATGTGTAAACTGTTAGTTGCATCTTAGACATAAACTTTCTTTCATATTTGCTGGATATGTCCCTAAAACCAGGAGAGAAACATTTGGTGAGGCAACTTGTAGCCATTATAGACCTATTCTCCAGAAACGTATGTCCTTGGCACTCAGGGCATCAAAGATTATACACAAATTCAAGAGAAATAAAATTAATCTTCGGTGCAAACTTTGGATTTTACTAGTGATTTTAGAAATGATACTAGTTGCCTCCTTACTATTGTATATCTGCCTGTTTCCATCTGTCTCATCAGTGTGTTAAATAGTGTGATTTGTTATTTCTTCTGAAACTGCACATTTTCTGTTAATTTACTGACTGACTGTCATTTTTATAGCTGAAGTATCAGAAAGAAAAAAATCATTGCTTCCCATTCCAGTGCTGTGTGTAAGTAAGTTTAGGTAAGCTATATATCTATTTGAGAAAACAAGTTGGCTGGAACAAGAGTAGAACTCCCTGCTCTTCTTAATCAGGAGCAGCCACTTTAACGTAAAGGCAGCTATTTTAACCTGGCAAGCCCATCCCGTGCCTCTATCCAAACTCAGAGATAGAGAGAGAGAGAGAGAGAGAGAAATGGCTTGTATAACAAGGTCTGTATAGTGACTTCACACTGGCACACAAACACTGGCACATTGCCAGTCTAAAGTGGCCTTAATTGGCAGAGAGATTTCCCCAAAGCTCTTCTTCGGCCTGATTGTCGAAAGCCAGAATAAAGCAGGACGAAAGAAAACAAGACAGTTTTATAAATATGATTAGGATTTTACGAACAAAAATCTTTCCTACAGTTTGGTGAGATGAAAGCTGTTGCCACCCAGCAGCGGGTAACTTAAATGAGGCGCATGTGTGTAATTAGTGGGTGGGAAGAAGAGACAGCACTGTTTACCTCTCGACTTGGATGAAAATGTGAGCGAGATTTGGGCAAATAAGTCCGGGTTCTCAAACTTCTCCTCTTTGACTTTGATCCAAAAGCAATTCTCCGCCATCTCCTGAGGCACTATCTGCAAGAACAGAGAAGCCGCATTACACTCACTAAAGAGTGTGCATCCACAGGTCTGCACGCACACAAAATTAACAAGATAGTCCATAAAATAATGCTGATTCCATTCACTCTCATGATGTGTGTGCATATGTGGAAGTGCTCATGCAGTATGAACTCTCACTCCCACCTACCTGCAATATTACAGACTGGACTAAAGGGAATGGCATCTAGTTTCAAGTGCATAAGTCTTCACTTACGCTTCACAGACAGTGACCTCAACTCATCTCTCATCATCTACACCTCATTACCCCCAGTCTGGAGCCTCGGAAGCATTTTTTATGTGAAGGAGACTTGTGGGTGGGGTTTGTGCATGGGGGCGGGGTTTGGGAGGCGGCAGAGTTGTCGCGTGGCTGCTCAGATTTCCAGCGGTGTGTGTCCTTCTATTGGTTTATTGGAGTGTATTCTTTCGCGAAAGATTCAAGATACAACAGCAGTGGTGAACTAATTATTTATGTTAAATGTGGGGGGGTCCAAACAAATAATTAGGAAATGTGAAGGGGACACGTCCCCCTCTGGTTGAATGGCAATGACTCCCATGCCCCTTGTTCATTACAGCTCCAGATAGAAGGAATCTTCAGCATGCAGTCCAGTGCCATCTTAACAAATACAACTTTGCGGAATATTTTGGCTTTGACAAGCCAAGCTAAAACCATGAAAACCATTGGAAAGGCTAACTGAGAGTATAAAAGCATATGTGCGCTAATTTGTAGCAGTGTGCACACGCTTTCATCCATGAAGTTTATTACATTGTAAGCTTTAGAATTTACTTGATATTGTGCCCACTTCACACTCAAAGCATATCTATCTAGAAAGCTTTCTATTTCAGTTTTGAATATTTGTGAATATTTGACAATCATATTAGGTGAAAATGACAATAATAATGCCTATAACGTAATTGCAATACACGGTGAGCTGTTTTTTTGTTTTGTTTTGCTTTTGACAACCAGAGTGATCACACTAGCTGAAGGTTTTGCATTTTGTTTTTTTGTCTTTTATTGATTCTTCCAATAAAAGCAGAAGAAGCAACCAAGCCAGGAACTATTTCCACAATGGAAAGGCCAGACACATTAGAACTGAAATATGAATTCACAACATTTATCTTTCATTCCAACAGCTGTCAAAAACTGAAAAGTAAATAAGAGGTTAAGTGGAGATGTGAAAAGATGTCTCTGGAAGGATAAGGATAAATTCCTATGCTAATTAAAAACAATCTTTTGTCTGTTGTGGGTTGAAAGGAGGCAAATGGGCTCTTAGTCTATAAAATGTTTTGTAAAAAATAAACCATTCATTTTCAGATCAAAATAATTGATGTCTCCACAGACAAGAGGATTTTTCATCACATTAAGAAACACAACTGGGCAAATTAAAGGGGACATATTATGCAAAACTCAATTTTTGTATCCTTTTGTTCCCTATTAACACTCCAAATGTGAAAAAAGCCCAAAAACAATATATATATAAACATATAGATAGCGCCTCTGTTTTCTGCCATTATCACGTGTGGTAAATGTGCAGGAAGCATGGGATGGGTGGGTTGTGGCCAGCAACAACTTATTTGCATAAAAGTTACAGAGCCTTTAAATGGCTCATTTTGAAAATATCAAAAACAGAGCTGGTGAGACCTTATAATGTGACAGTGATTTTGTGCAAAGAACTTAATGAACATGTTTGGTATAGCCCACAGACCTATTATAACTTGTTTAAAAAGAGGTATAATGTGTCCCCTTTACAGAGAGTGTCATGGTGTTTACTTTTGCAAGTTTGCTCTCTACTTTGGTTACAGATTCTCTCTCTCTCTCTCTCTCTCTCTCTCTCTCTCTCACACACACACACACACACACACACAGTCCCTACCGACAAACCTACAAACACTACTTTTTATCACTGTTATTACTGTAATATAATATTGTCACAAAGTGTGAGTGTGTGAAAGAAGGAGGGAGGGTAAAGGGAAAATGGGAAAATGGGAAGGGGGAAGAAATAGAGGGCTGTCACTGATGTGTAAGGGCTTGTTATAATGCATATATAAATAGTGGATATACATAGATACATACATAAATACATACTTTAATCTTACTCATCCATACGCATTCATGGTGTACTGCTTACACATCTCTTGTTCAGCTTGGTCACATCTAAAATAAAGCATGGTTTACAGCTTGCTGCCTGCCACTTGAGCTTATTAAGAAACCCAAGCCATAAGCTTTGAAACCAGGATAACCAATGGGAGATCAGAGAATGTCTAACAAATTGTTCAAAATGCAAATCTAAAATGAATAACCTAATTTATCTGTTTACATTTACTCCAAGTTGTGTGAGATCATTTTTTAATTTAGCCATCAATCCTATCTAACCATTTGCCTCAGAGAAATTTCAAACTTTGCAACTAGGCATTTGTGTTGCCTAGATGTGTTTTAAGTGTTAGGGTTTGCTGTTACAGTTAGTTAATCTTACCTTGGACCAGTTGATTCTCTTCATGATCGTGTCAGGTATGTAGATTTTCTTCGGCTCCAGACCATAAGGCAGCTTGACGACAGGTGGGGTTGAGGGGAAACCTGGTGGAGGGGGTGGAGGACCACATCGAGTTGGTGGGGGTGGGGGCGGCGGCGGCAGTCCCATACTTGCTGCAAGAGGAGGAGGTGGAAGGGGTGGAGGAGGTGGGCCTCCTCCAAGTGTGGGTGGGGGAGGAGGAGGAGGAGGAGGAGGAGCAGGTGGTGGTGGGGTGACTCCCCCTGGTGGTGGGTGTGTGTTCGTAGGGGCACTAGGAGCACCAGGACATGCTGCAATCTGGAAAAAGAAAGAAAGTCAGAAAAATTTACAAGCCTCAAGGTGTCTTGAGAGGGCGAATTTCTTTCCTAGTTAAAATTAGCTTTAGCGCCTCAATGTATCCAGTCCATACTTCAGGGCACATTTTAAATTCTGTCTTCCCACATGCACACATCTGAGCCTTATATGTAGAGAGAGAAGAAAGATAGTCATATGTAAAGCTGGCATGATAATGCTAATTGAAAAGCAAACTGCAGAAGAACGAAGTATAAACTTATTTCCACCCAGAAAAGTATCTAATTTGCCCAGGGACTACTAAAAAGAAAACAAAATGTCTGGCAGCAGATGTTGAGTCCATGCAGGACAGGCAGAGTAAGATGAGCATAAGAAATAGGTGAGAAAAGCCTGAACTTGGCTCTGATTAGAAAAGAGGAAGTGCTCACACATAAACAAATATTCACACATGCACACACATACCCATTGGTGCCAGTTAAATAGACCCCAGAATTTAAATAGATCATAGCAGTCATGTATTATTGGGTGCTGTAAAGATGCTTGGAACAATTGTGCTGATTGACAAAATAACAGTATCATTATTTATTTGGATATGATATATAGAGTACTGTTTGTAGTCTGATTCATCTCATTTAATCATAATGCGTAACAGATGATAATAAACCATTAGACCTGATAAACATGTAAATTGGCAGTGTAATTTGCTACTAGATTAAGCCTATGAATAGGATGCCACCTGAACCTGCTGCAACAATGAGAAGACTAATCAGGCTTTAACACCAGTGGCTCCTGGCTCTCGCTCTCTCTCTCTCTCTGGCTCCTTGCTCCTCTCTCTCTCTCTTTCTCTGGCTCCTTGATCCTCTCTCTCTCTCTCTCTGTCTCTCTCTGTCTCTCTCTCTCTCTCTCTCTCTCTCTCTCTCTCTATGTGGCTCCTTGCTCCTCTCTCTCTCTGTGGCTCCTTGCTCCTCTCTCTCTCCCTCTCTCTCTCTCTCTCTCTCTCTGTGTGTGTGTGTGTGGCTCCTTGCTCCTCTCTCTCTCTCTCTGAGTTTTAAATATACATAAGTTGGGGTTACATTACAAGAGCACCAACACATCATGAAAAAACATGTTATGATGTGGAGTAAAAAATACCTAAAAATGCATTAGTGTAAACCCTAAATATGCCCCAAACTATGCTCCCTAAACACTTTAAACTCATTACCTATCAAAGAAAATGTAAAGGTAAACCTTATTCATATTGTACAGTGTACATGGAATTCCTGCAGTGCTTGAATGTAAATACCAATGTTATCCCTATATAGATTGTACTGTAGTTCGTGAACGCACATTTTCTTTGGTACATGCCATTGTTTTCTTTGGGATAAGCAGGGTAAATACACTAATTCAATGAATGTACAGAAATAAAACTACAGGGCTTTAAGAAGAACAAAATGAAAAACAAAAGAACACTCGAGACACTCCACAGGGGAAATTCTGGATTGCAGCTGCCATGGACCATGATGGACTGATACTACTACTGTTGATCCGCATTTAAGTGAAAAACTGTGGTGTTGTGTTTTGGTTAAAAAAAAAAAAAACAACCTAAAATTCCAAATTTTATAGTGTAAACCCTACATATGCCCCAAATATGCTCCAAAAACAATTAAATTCCATATTAATTTCAGTTTAATACATTAATAAAAAAATATAAAGGTTAGCCCATACAGACTGTACTGTAATTATTGCATGGGCATTTCTTGAAATAAACAGGTAAATGCATGTGTGCAATTTTTAGTAATTAAAATACAGTAAAATGCAGGGATATTCACCAATAATGTTTATAGTTTACTGTTAATTCAATGTTCATCAGATGCACATTTTATTAAAACAGATATTGGACAGTGACTGAGCCCAACAGCCTTTTTTATTTTTATTTTACAGTAATAAAAATACTGGGCTTTAAGAAGAACAAAACGAAAATCAAGTGAAACACTCAAAATGAGTCAGGGGCAGACTGGCAATATGTGCTTTATGGAAAAGAACGCATGTTCAATGCACAGCGGCCGTGGGCCTGTCTTTCTCGCCCAGTTAAAGCAGATATTGGAGAGTGACTGAGTTCAACAGCCCCTTTTAATTGAATTTACAGTAATAAAACTACTGGACTTTAAGAAGAACAAAACGAAAAACCAGAGAAACATTCAAGATGTGTCAGGGGCGGAATAGCAATCTGTGCGTTTAGGAAAAGGAAGGCTGTCCAATGTATGCGGTGGCCGCCGGCCTGTCTTTCACAGCCAAAATGCAGACTTCTGCCAGCAGGTGAAGAAAGTTCAGACTGTTTTTTAGTCTGTTGGCCCCTGATCTGGGTGCAGCATTATTAACCACCCCAAATGTGTTTTGTTTGTTCTCAAAACAGTACATATAGTACACGTCCACACACGTACACACACACACGTTTTATATGTGATTTGATTACATTAATGTTAAAATTGAGAATACTTTAACTGTAACTGTGTAAAAGGGAACACTGCTGCTAAAAAGCTCATTTGTTTAAAAGGTTTACAAATAAAATGTTATTGCAAGTTTGTTCACATGGCAGTACGTAAAAAAATAAAAGTGCACAGCACACTGTTTTTCAATTAATTATTAAATTTTGTAAATAGCAATGCAATTAATTGCAAATAATCACAGAAGCCATGCATTTAAAATATACATATATAATTCAAAAGTAGTCTTTTGTGCACTTCTATTTTTGTAAACAAATAAGGAGATTTTTAACAGCAGTGTCCAAACTTTTTGCAAAGAGGGATAAAGTGAAGATGCCTGAGGGCCAATATTTAATAATATACACTACTATAAAATTATTTTCATTGTCACAATTAACTTTAATTTTCAAATGGCAAGTAACCAAATATAAGAGGCACAGCCTCTTTTAGTTGAATTTACTGCAATTACTACTGGGATTTAAGAAGAACAAAACGAAATACAAGAGAAATATTCAAGATGAGTTTATACAGTCAGTTTAGCACTGATAATGATGAGAGGAGCTAATAATATGCATAACCTGAGAAAAGTATATTTCCGTTATTAATCTGACTCTTCATGCCACCCTGTAAAAAAAAAAAAAAGCTCCCTTGAAGCTTATACAGCTGCTGCTGCCCCAAGGTAGCACAGATTTATGGGCATGGCACTGAATCTCAAGACTACGAAACTGAGCACAGAAAGGCACTTTATCACATCTCAGTGAGTAATCTGTTTCAACGGGACACCGGACCAGGTTAAAGTTATGCGGTGCGATTAGTCAGCGTTAATTTTTTAACACATTATAATTCCTGTGATTAACTGATTGAAATGAACACTTTAATTCAACAACCCTAATATATATATTTATTATAAACATTTAACAATGAAAACATTTTAATCGCGATGAATAACATGACTTTGTGCAACTAATTGCATTGTGATACACAAAATTCGATAGTTAATTCAAAAGTGGTGTATCGCACACTTTTATTTGCATTTATTATTAAAGTACTACCACATGAACAAAAGATTGGATTGCAAACATTTTAAACAGATGAAGTGCATTTTAAAAGCATTGTTATTTTAAAAAGGTTACATAGATTCAGTTAAAATATTTATTGTAAATCTCAACTTTAACATCAATATAATCAAATCAAACATGTAACCAAAGCTATTTGCAACTGGCAGGGCACTCATGTTTTGTCTAGTTTGTTATAAAAAAAAACAAGTTGCCCTCAGAATCCAGAGCGGGGTGGAGGGAGGTGGGGAGGGGGGTGTTACCATTATATAGCAGGGGGTGGGTTCTGTGTTATTATAACCATTATAACTTTTTCTCTCCTCTTGATATCCCACCATGATAAGATACATTACTCCTGTTGATGATGTTAAGGAGAGGGCCTTCAGAAAAGGGAAACAGTGTGAAATGAATTGGCATCCTGATAAGAAACAAAGCTGCCATGTCTTGACACGTCTGCCCCGGACTTTAACTCAGCAGTATTAACAGGCATTTATAATCACCAATAAAGTGACAGACAAACTCTTCAGAGACCAAATGCATGCAAATGCTTCACTTAGCCTTCTCATATCTCAGATATGATTTTATCTTTAAATTATCAAAAATTTCTCTATTTCATCTATGTTTTTTCCTTTCGAAGAGCTTTGCACCTCTCAAAAGGGCTAAATAAAAAAACTTTCCAATTTCCTGTCCCCCACTCGTTTCCCTGTAGAGGTGAGAAATATGTGCCGAGCCACAGTTTCAACTGCATTACTGAGTGTTTGATTATACAATGCATGTGGATTGTTTATTAGAGGGGGAATTAAAAAGGTATAAGAGCATAGTGCAGGAAGCTGGGGCCCCTTGATGCGCGCTCCATCTTATCATTATGTGTCTGTCAATCTCCAGCTCATGGTGTCCTATTTTCTCTTCTAAGATCAATACTGGAGCTTAGCAGTCAATTAGCTATTAAATCAGGGCATCACCATTTCTCCGTTGGTTTGGCCATCTTTGGTGCTGCGTGCAGAGCACAAGGCCCTGCAGCCACAGGGATAGAATTTTAATCATCCTTGACTGTACAGCTTTTTCTCCATCTCAATCACTTGTCATCTCCTCACATACGCATCTTCCAGCTTTTCATGCCCAATCTTGTTTTCCATTAAGAGAATAGCACAACAAAAAATAAAATGTAAACAATTTTCTGTTAACCCTTAATATTAAATCCTAATTTTCCTTCTACATGGATGTAGCTAATGTAGCAAAGAAACACCAGAAGTCACCAAAATCATTAATACTGTATATCCCCCAAAATATCTCTCAACCACTCAAACAGCATCTACTTCTTCATTAATGTGAGGCAGATTTATGAATGCAGTTTAGAACATAGTTTGACCTACTCTGAGCTACAAAAATGAACAAAACCTTAATGCCATCTCCAAAATGTTGTAAAAAGGATTATTTTAGGATGAGATTGGTCTGATGGTCATTGTGATCAGGAAATTTTAACATATGAATTTCTAGATCAATGCTTTTACCCATGCAGCTTGAAAACAGACATTTCAAAAACAGCTGTCAGCAGCATTCGAGTTACTGAAGTTTCTACCTTAGTTTTTAATTGTTTTCTAACAGAGGCCCTTTCCTCTCCCCTGTATAATCTGCACCTCTGATTCAATATATCCTGTAAGAACTGTGTGTGTTTGTGTGTGCTGGGGGTATTAAGCTTCAAATTCAAAATGGGAAGAGGGATTTAGGTGGGCAGAGGCTGTTACCATTGGGGTGATTAATTAAAGCAGATGCACAATTAAATCTCTCTCATCACATCTCTTATAAGCTGCAACCAAATTCTCTCTCTCTCCCAGTGTTGCTTTTAATGTCTCTCCCCTCTCCTCTCTCTCTCCCTCCTTTCTTCCTCTCTGGGTCGACCTGAGGAGGACGGATTCCCCTTTTTCCTCCCGAGGTTTCTTCCTCCATCTGAGGGAGTTTTTCATCACCTCTGTCGCCTTCGGCTTACTCACTAGGGGCTCGGACCTGGACTCTGTAAAGCTGCTTTGTGACAACCTGGTTGTAAAAAAGCGCTATAGAAATAAAATTGAATTGAATTGAATTAGAGCTGTTTACTACAGAGGGTTATGATATGAGGCATATTTTGATTGTGTCCTGGGTTTACATTATACCCTGTGATTGGGACATGACTCACGCAAACACTGAGGAACAATTACCACGTGTAGATTGCACATTGCTGTTTAAAGGAAAGTACTATCTACAAAATGATGTGTGTTCATTTATTGTGGTGTATTTAAAACTGTATTTGAAAATGGTGCATAAAATTGTTGCTCAAATTCGAACAGATACAGGTCGGGGGAATGCACATGTTGTAGATGATGTGGGACCTGTAATAGGCAGGGAGAACCAACCTTGCTGGTGCTATTGCTGATTGGTTTCTCTGCTTCCATCAGCTTGTCTTGCTCACTAGTTAACTGGACAGGTGAGGACAAATACACAGACAGACAGGGCAGCAGAAAGGCAAACACACAGGCAGGTTAGCTAAACAGAGCAGAAGAACACTGCACAGATTCAGACACAAAAAAGAAGATGAATAAAGCAGGTAGGAGAAAAGAGAGCAGAATGTTATTGTACTAACCAAAACACTAGAAACAGTACCTGAACAGGAATGGACAGAATGGAAAAGGAAAATGGGAAAAAGTTTGCAGCAATACCTCATACTTTTAAAAAATGTGCTTGATGGAAAAAAAAAATTCAGTGAATAAATATCACTTTAGTAAAAAGGAGAGAGTATTAGAACATGAGCTTCACATTTTTAAAGCATGTGCTTTATTGAGAATTAAGTGAAAATTGACATTTGATAATGGAGAAGTACAAAAAGAGCACAGGACCTTCCGGACACGCATTAAATGTGTCAATAAGAAATGTGCAATTACAAAATGCATGCCAATGGAAGGGTAAAACTGTGTATCTTCTCTTGATGTCCAAATTGGTTCAAATACTTAAGTACTTAAAATAAAATAAAATTCAATTACTAGAATTTATCCTTAAGAACACTTTTGCCATCTCCTGCAAAGCTATTTTTTTGGAGATATTATTTTGGTTCATACAGTGACAATAAAGGGGCATTTACAAGTCTACAGTGGGTCCAAAAGTAAAAGATATCTTAGCTTTATGCTTCCATAGACCCAGAAGACTGTTTTATAAACAGAAAACCTGTAAAAGAATGGCAGTGTCTTTGTTTTATGAAAATTAACATGAAATATTGTTCCTAAAATGCTCACAAACGGATATTCACTGAAAAAGTGTTTGAGCATGAGCTGAAACACGGCCAAGTGATTTGCTTGTCTGTGTGATCAAACAGTATTTGATCCAGCTTTGGATGCTTTAAAGTGGTTTCTTGCACATCTTTTGAAAACTTGTCCTTTAATGTCATTTCCCATTCACATCTTTTTTTTTTCTTTGGTATAACAGAACTATTGTATTCAGCTAAAGAATTTTCAGGAATGCTCCGTTTTAGCTTGGCCCCTTTGCAAACACATGATAAAACAATGTTAATGGTCTTTCGGTGCACAGTAGGTACATACTTAGCTACTGCTGAATTACACTTTTAAAGCATTGTTTTGGTGTTCCGCTTCCAAATGGTATGGTATTAAATATTAAAATTGTGTAATGGGAAAAAAGACAAATCTCCCCACCCCCCACTGTGCACTGGTATCCCAAGGCATATTGTTTCCTTTTGTACAGCATATATCTAAAAACAAATCCTAAATGAATGAGTAAGGGCCATTGCACATTCAAGCAATATCATTCCAAAAAATACAGTATATACTAGTCGTATTCCAACATTTTCCAAGATACATTTTTGAATTAGGAAAGCATACATGGTACATCTTAAACACGGCATCAAATGGTGACTCTCCTGATCAAATCCTAAGGTGCAGGCCACAGCAACAACACATGGTACATGGACTACTCTTGGCAGTGTCGTTATGAGCTTTGTTGTACTTATAAAGCTGAAGTGTGTACTCAGAGAATACTTTCCACAGTGGATCAGCCAGATTATTAAAAAAAAATGTATAACCTCTTAAACTTCTGACAAACAGAGTGCTTCTCGGTAAACTTTGAATTATTAAAAGCTTCAGCAGTCAATCCTTAACCATGGAACATTTCCCGTTTTATCCCTCTCTTTTAAATTAAGGAAGAGGTGAAAAGCAAGACATGTACCCCAAGTAGCAACTAGACTACATTTTGTGCTATTTCACATGAAGAGACATCTAATCGGAAAGCGAGAGGGAGAGAGTATCAAAATGTGTGAAATATATTAAATATATATTAAATAAGTTTGCTGAGTGTATATAGCAACAAAGTATTTATATCCATACATATGCCAGCCACCACACAGGACACAAAAAAACATTTGTTGAGGTTTAGACACTTTTTAGACACTTTAACACTTTAGAGGTTCCCAGGCAGAGACAGGTCTGTTCAGAGCACATAGAGAGTACAGGTCTCCAGGGCTCCACACTGCTACTCTCCCTACTAACGTGTTGGAAATTACTGGGTTTCAAATCGACAGCGCACACTGAGGGGAGGGGAATGGAGGGTAAAACTACAGCCAAAAGAGAAGAAGAATGGAAGAAGAGGAAAAGAGACAGGTTGAGAGCAGATACCATGTTGTTTAAAAACTGAAGGAGTGGGCAGAATCACACTGCAAGTAGTAGAGGAGGAAAAATCAGAAAAAATTAGCTGATTGGCAAGTAATGCAAAAGGAAGCAGAGAGGACTAGGCTCATAAATATGTGCAGGAGCCAAGCGACTGATGAATAAAGCAAGTGGCAGCTGAGAGGAGAGTAGGTAACACCTGGTGACATGTCTCTCTGGTCAGATGAAGTGCAGGGGTGAGGACTACACACAAATGAAGTGCCTTGAAGCGCATGGCTGCATCTAAAGAAACTGCCTTTTCCAGCAATGCCTTCATATATGTGCCAATTTCATGAATGAGGGAGAATGAAAGGCTAGGCTCAGGAGCTAGGGCTCTTAATGATAGCAACTCATCTCCAGTAGAGCGAAGCAAAAAGGCCTGGCAAGACCAAGGAGTAGCAAATCAGGTGCAGGTATAGGAAGACAAAGTGGGTGCAAAAATAGATACTGTATCACAGATACTTTTTCAGTTATGGGTGCCATACCATCAGTGCTGTGGTATTATTCAATTTCATAAGCAGGCAACTTAACTACTTTTTTTGCCCCATGGCAGCCCTAAAGTATTTTAAATTGGGTTAAGAAAAATATAGAAGCATTTTCTACAAGAAGTCTTGATGATGTGAGAGCCGAAGGAAAACCAATCCCTCACTGCGATGATACAATGGCCATGAACAGACTGCAATGGAGCAATTCAGAAGAGTAAAATCCACCATTGAAGAGGAGATTGAAACGTTATTTAATCAAACAATCCCTCAAGTCTGAGCATATCCACTCGGAGGAGCTTTGCATACATGATAAAAGATGAAAAAGTTTCAATTTGACCAAATTAGCCAAGTCTTTCCCTCAGCAACTGCATTATCAGTTACAATTACTATATGAAGTAAAGATAAATTGCTTAATATGACTCCAAGAAATAACTAATAATAGCCTTTAAGTGCTTATATAATTCATTTTCAGGGTACTTTACAATAGTGCTGAGACTGAACAAGTAAACCAGAAAGCAGTCCTTTCTAAAACTTGGCAGAATGGAAATATTTTATTTTTCTGGGTCTGTTTTATGGTGTAATTGTGCAGCAAGTGAGGCACCACTGTTAGGAGGGGCTGGGTGAACTGATCACAGGAATGTGAAAGTAGAAGACTGCAGAGGCGGATATATTTTGGAAAGATGAAGCAGCCTAAGAGTGCTCCGGAGAAAATTTCCATTAAGAAGATAAATGTAGCACACTGATAAGGAACGTAGCTGCTACACTTAAGCCAGGTTGGGAGGGTTTTGAATAGAGACCAGAGTACATATGCAGTTTCCTGCGACTGCTGAGTATGGGTCAAAAGGGTTTTAAAAGGACCTGAATTGATGATGGAGATGCACTGGGTGTGACTGGCTGCTACAGGTGAGGTTTTACCTGGCTCTGCAGGGAATTCATCTGCACCTCCAGCTCCTTGATTTTCTCCTCCTGTTTCTGCAGCTCACCTTGTGCCTCCTGTCGTGCGCTGAACTCCTCATCGAACTGCAAAAAGTCACAAAAGCAAACACCATGCCTTCACAGGGACCAACACATAAAGGACACACCAATCCACACTCACGCGAAGGTGCGCACAGTGTGCAGCTAGCAATGCAGCACCTGGAAGCAATGTGTGTAGATGGTACCTCGCCCAAGGGGCCCTCTGTGATGCCATTGGTAGCCCTGGGATACAAACCCGCAACTTTCTGATCACAGGGACACCTCCCTAAACACCAGATCACCAGCTGGTTGTTATGGAGGATCCGAAGTAATTAAACATATGAAGCAACAAAACGAGTGCTTAGATGTTTGACCTGACATATCATTTATTTATATCATGCATCATCATACTAGATTACACAAGCAAGGAATTTTTCACAGTTTTCTTTACAGAAAATATGTGAAGTTTTTATAAAGATTAGGTTGGTCGACCAGCACTTTTACTCTAAGGAATTGGACAGATTTCATCTGTACAAACAGCAAAAACATTATGATAATGGAAGACTGAGTTTTAAAGCAACACTGTATCAACTTTAATAAGTAATGAAAGAAACACCAGTACTCTGGACGTACCTTTTTGGAGAACTCCGCAGCTCTCTGTTCACTCTCCTCCACCTTGGCCTTATCCACACACTGGTCTGACAGCCACACAGAAATACACACAAAAGCAATACCAGCAATCACACTGTGATTCCCTCAAATCACACTGCTTATTGTTAGCACTCTGTTCAAAACTCAATGGAATGAGCAAAAGAGGAAGCAAAAATAAGCAAATATTACAAATGAACATCCCCCCAAAACTCACCCATTTAATTGAAAATTTATCGAGAATATATTAAGGGTTAAATGTAGTCTTTTTATCTTCAATTAATTCTGGCACATAAGTCTGATTTGGAAGGCTTCTTTTGGCCAATTGATCAAAGGAACGTGTTTCTTGGTCAGCATCTGACCCTTATTAATAAGTAACAGGACATACGTAGCTAAAGACTTAGCTTAGTCCTGTTTTGGACTAGGACAGATGGGGAGGTCAGGAAATAGATGCTAAATAATTAGCCTTTCTCAAAAAGAACAGACAAAGAGACTAGTGATATTATCTGAGAAGAGGGAAGACTTCTAAAACCAGATAACTTGAACATTCTGACTCGATTCCAATTGGCTTCTGAGGCTCCTATGGAGATGTGATGTAAGCAGAAGAAGGTGTTACTCTGAAAGTGGTATAAGAGTGATCAGAAATGTTTGAGAGGCAGAGAAGGCCTGGCCTGCCAACTCTCCTGGACCGATCTTCTTTAAATAATAAAGTAGAAAAGCTGAGTCTCTCCCTGACATTATCTGATTTTTAAATTAATGTTAGATTAGGTATTTGTTTCATTTTTAGCTTCTACACCTTCAGATATTCCCTTTGTAGAGATCTGCAAAGAGGCAAGTCAGAAGTTGTTTTTATTTTAATGAGCCTTTCTTGACCAGTTTTTGTACTTTGTAACATAATCTGGTGAAGAAAAAAAAAGCATCACTCATACATCACTAGAATTTCCCCTGGAGTAGAAAACATTAATCAAACAACAATCTGGAACAACACATTTAGCAATCATATTATGAGCAGAAAACGCAGTGTAGATGAGTTGTGTTAGAAGATGTGATTTCATTGATAATGATTTATTTGCGCATAATGAGTGTACTTTATCTTGGGTGTAAGATGAGTGCAGGTGTTTCTCTGGAGGGTTCTCGAGGGGGACAAGGACATGCTAATGAGATCCACTGCTTTCAGCAGTACAGCTACAGCTGTGGTTCCTTATGCATGACATGATTTAAAACTCTAGACATTTTGGGTATCATTTCACCCCTAATAAGACTGTACAAATCACTTGATGTGATCTTTTTTGACATTTTCAGTTTAGGACTGAGATTTTTCAGCTGTTGAAGTTTGGTTTTGATTGATCCTGCTATACTTTTCAGGCTGGTGATTCTTTGGCACATCAGGATCTTAATAATAATTGTAAAAGGGGCAATTGACTAACTAGATTTGAAAGCTACAAGACAGTTTAACCTTCTGTCTGTCCTCGTTTTTGCTATCCTTTCAGCGTCCCTTTCCTCGTGGCCAAAAATGGCCACCAACAGATTAAGTCTGCGATTTTTATTATATTTTTGCTTTTTTGCTATTTTTACTGCAGAAAGTGTTTAATTGACATAAGTACATGTCATAAGTATAACATTTCCATTATTTTGTATTTTTTAATCCTTCAAATACCAGTTTGTTTGCACTATGCACCTTAAAAGTGTAAATCTTCTATATTTTCAATGCTACTGGATTTTCTTGTGTTACTAATAGTACAGCCTGAGATCTATAACTGATTAACAACAATACTCATTATTATGCACTGTTTATTTTTTGCAGGGAAAGCACATTTAAAAAAACTCACACTCAGCGTCTTCATGGCCAAAAATGGCCACCTCCTGTTTACACTCCCAAAATGTTATAAAATTAATATATATTAAAACATTTTTCAGCTTTCACCAACTTGATTTCTTAGATTAGCATCAGACCTTGTCATGAAAAATTCATTTAAATTAAGAATTTTAAAAGGTCAAAATGCATTCTAAAATGGGGAACGAATCCAGAAGAGCCTTATGGAGATGGATAGCAAACTATAACAATAACATACCAATGAGATGAGTGAAGTCAACATCCAGCCTCTCCCTGAAGCCAAAGTCAGGGTCCATTCCACTTCGGTGAAGGACAACCTGAGACACACACTCTTCAATCACTTTGTAGTATTGAGGCCTGTGAGATGCACACACAATCAGGGATGCATGAGGACAAAAGTGACAATGCTGTCAAATTACAATGAAATACAATATAGTCCTTCTAAGGCATACAATGACATAAATCACTTATATTTTAATAATATTTCATACCATTGCAATACAAAATGCTTCAGCACATAATGAAATCACTAAAAACCAAGCATGAAGCTACATGGCCCTGTGACTTTGTCCATTCAATGTCACAAAAACAGAGCTGGGGATTCCACACTGCTTTCCATAATTTGCAGTCATCCTCTGCAATTAAGCACACCAACAGAACCTGTGAAGCAAATGTAATCAGTGAAACCTCTTTTATTAGGTGCACAATGCCAGAGAAAGCATGGCCTTTTGTTTCTAGGGTTGGTCGATGTGGGGGTTCTGAGAGGAATAGAGTTGGGTTTCTGCATCTGGGAGTGAATGGACTTGGGACATGATGCTGCCCCAGTGTGTGGCATGTGACCTTTTCCGAGTTATATTTTCAACTTTAATTGCAAGTGACATTTAGCAAATACAATGTCAACTTAACCTGAGTTACGGAGTGGAAAATAATTATGTTCCAAGCATGACCTTGAATGTCTCCCATGGATATGCATTTTTTTCCCACCAGAGCTGTGTCATATCCACTCTATTCTCCTTGCTGCAAAACAGTCCCTGAATTAGAATGTTCATTCTGGCAAGGGCTGCCTTGCTTTAAATCTTAATCAGCTATGGAGAATAATGGCATTTTGTGAAATCGACAATACTGTACTATTTAAAGTTTAAAAGAAAGTTAAAAGAAAAACAATGAAAGAGTGGAGTAGGTTTTAACAAACATCTGTTCACAGAAATAATATCGTGGTTAGAAGACCACAAGATTGATTTCTGGTATCTCTTTAATGAACCAGGAATTAGAGGGCCACTGTAAATACCTGATGTCCTTGAACAGAGCTCTGGAATTTGTTACGCTAACCCATACAAATAATATAATGTATTGTTAATGTGTATTTATTTAGATTTCAAACAAAAATTTGTTCTGTAAAAGGTATGTTTGCAACCAGCTGACAGAGCTACTTCTGAGAAGACCTTTAAGTTGGTGAGCTCCAAATCAGTTTGGGCCAACATATCATTGGCAGATATTTCTTTTTATGGCCTTTATTTTACTTTGCAAGCACCACCCAACCAAGTTTTCATGTGTAACTAATATTTTCACAATCCCAGAGGGAATTCAAGACAGGAAGATAAATTAAGAAGCAGGGAAGGACGCTGAAACTGGATTTGCCTCACTCCAGTTTTGCCATGCACACACAGCATTAGCCTGGTGCTTTGCAGTGATACTCAGGGTCTCAGATAAGAGCATGGCCAGCACGCTGATAAGCTAGTCAAAGGCTACACGGATTTCTTCTCTAACCCTGGACATAGGGATTATGAATGCCACTTGTGAGTTCCAAATCAATTAACTGTTATGTTTTCTCCCTTTTAATGTTGTTTTAATGATGCATTCCACTAGAAACCGAGAAAACAGGTCTTTTTCTTTATTTCTTCCTTACTTTCCTTAGTTCCACACACATTTTTAGAATAGAACATGTAACCGTTAAAAAAACAATATTAAAACGTGATATTAAAACATGTTAAATGCAATTAAATACCACTTATTACTCCACAGCCAACCGGAATTAAGATGGGTCATGGCAGCTGCAGCTGCATAGGCTGCAAGGGTTACCATACTCAATTTAGTGGGATGGCCTACAGCTTATCACTGATGTATGCACCTCCTGTCTAGAATGACTGCAGCATGCTGTAGATAACTAGGAAGAAGAAGGCTGACCCAGAACTGTCAGACCCCACCAGGGGAGACAGCATGTCTCGCTCACCAACGCAGCACTCTCTCCCCGTCTTTCTCCCTCATGTTGGCACCTAGTTGCCTGCTTCTCATCTTCCATCTAACCCCTGCTCCACATCACCCATCTAATCCTTTTAGCAGTCACAGCCAAAAGTAGGTTGTATGCTCCATATTTTCCTACATACAATCTACATTCTGTTGAATATGTTCTTCTAAAAAATGAGCAGAAAAATTGTCCAATGCATAAAATATTATTTCAAGAGCCCACATAATGGATTTTTCCTCATTTGTTCAAAATAAAGGTATTACCAATATCTGGCTATTCAGCCTACACTGTCTTGGTTTAGCTCTGCCCATTCGCGCTTAAGTTATAAGACTGCTTGCACAACACAAGACAACCAATCAGAACAGGG
>JBBMFX010073829.1:0-10453 GCA_037832545.1 Rhabdalestes septentrionalis
AAAGTAATTTGTTACATTACAATATTACTGTATTTAAAATGTAAGGCATTACACTATTATTGCATTACTTTTAAGTTCCTCTCCCCAAAATAACTGGAAATATGGATTTGACCATGTAAATATAGCTCATGATGCTCAATTAGCTCATAACACATCCAGTGGAATGTGACAGTACTAGATGACGTTAGATCAGTTGGAGGTTCACTCATCTCTAGGGTGCCCAGATTTGGGATTGTGAAGAAGAGGACGCCTCAGCTGGGCCGGTCTGGGGGGTGTTAGATGTTTAATGCGCATCTCGGGCCGACGGCCATTCTGGACTTTTAAGTTCTGAGAGATGCCCGTAATGTGACGAATGTTCAGGCGTCTCATTCCAGCCGGATGTGGGACACAGGTCTCAGAAACAGGACGACAGTGTTTGGACCCCGCTCATTGCCGTTCACGGCTCTATATTTTTTATTATTATTAAACTGTCTAACCCTCGGGTCAGCTGGTGGCCTAGTGGTTAGGGAGATGCTCCTGCAATCAAAAGGTTGTGGGTTCGAATCCCAGGACTACTAGTGTCACCCTTGAGCAAGGTTCCGCCCCCATACACTGCTTCCTGGCGCCCCCTGCTTCACAATGTGTTAACTGCAGAGCTGGTGTGGTGTGTTCATGCCTGTAAGGGGCCACACTTATTTACTTTAATCCGTCCACCTGCAGTTTGGTAAGAAATCTAGCATTAAATATCAAACACACACGCACGCAGTGCTGTCATGTTAGCTTTGTGGTATCATTCCATTTATTAATTGTGAAACACTGGGACCTCCATCCTACCTAAACTGGTTAATCTTTAACTCGGAATCTCTGAAAGGACCTGGTACAGGCTGGAGTGGATCAATATTCCCTGTCTGGAGGAGTCCTAAAAGATTCCATTAAGAAACACTGTTTCACATATTTTGTGGCTGTTGCTGTTGACTTGGCTCTGCAGGATTTTATCATCTGTGTGGAGATGTTCCTGGCCGCCATCGCCCACCACTTCAGCTTCACCTACAAGCCTTACATCCAAGAGGCCGAGGAGGGATCCTGCTTCGACTCGTTCCTGGCCATGTGGGACATCTCAGACATCCGAGCCGACATCTCTGAGCAAGTGCGCAACGTTGGTGAGTCGGCAGTCTTCAGTGTTGAGCTCCAGTGTGGTCTCAGATCAGTGCTGGTGTGTTGTCATGAACTCATTGACTGCCAGACATCAGACCAGAGTAGGGCTGGGCAATGAATCGAAAAATAATCGACATTCAGAACCTATAATCAATCAAAAATTTCTAGGTCGATTATTTCAATTACTTTCCCTTTAAAAACACGACTGTGTGTGGAGTCACTATTTTTAATAAGAAAAATATTAAAAATAATTTTTGTTTTTAGAAGTGCAAGTATTTTTTTATAAGAACTAAGTAACTGTTCGTTTTAGGCAATGTGTGCTTTCATTTCAGTTCAAAACTGATGTTCAATAAATAATCGTAGATAGTAGATAGTGTGTTTCCTTCAATTATTTTAAAATCAAGTAATGCACTCTTAATTCCAAAATCTCTCACTTGTAATCTGTGAGCATATTTAATTTACAAAACTTGTCAGTGAACTATGTAGGCAAAAAAAAGATAAATAAATAAATAAATAACATAATCGTTAATTAATCGCAATCGCGTAAAATGTTCAATGAATCGAGATCTTGATTTTAGGCCAAATCGCACAGCCCTAGACCAGAGAACCCCTCACTGCCTGTTTTTGAACATTTGGACTGATATTAGCCACAGAATTTTGCGTTTTATGATGATATAAACCCCAAAACTACCAAAAGCAAGAGTAGACTCCCTTCTTTCATCAAAAACAACCAAAAATATTTCTACCCTTTTCCATTCTTTAGAAATCTGCAGTAGAAGACATGTTGGTTTCACCAAAACGCCTGTTTTGACCAAAAAAAGGTGTGAGACATTTCAAGCAGAACAGTGCCTGTGACTCTAATATTGTTTTTCATTAGTGACCCCTCAAACATAAAGTTGTTTCCTTCTATACAACAGTAATAAATCTGAGAAAGGGCTTTAGATAAAAAAAATTACAGTTTATTCCCTGAGGAATCTGGGTCAGGTTCTCTAAATCCATCCGACCCGATCTGACCTGCTGAACTACTGGGTTGTGGTGAAACTGGAGCTGAACTCTCCTCTCCTCTCTGCCCAGTTTATCTCCTTCATTTCCCACCATCAGGACACAACTTCCACTACTGCCACTGCCACACACACTCTGTTCACACTACTGCCACTGCCACACACACTCTGTTCCAGTGTGAGCTGTTAAATTTCCCAGATTGCCGTCTGTCCGGTGACAGAGCTGAACTGTTTATCACTACTGTCATTCTCCTGCAGTCTTCTAGCACATCTTCCATCCAAATCTGCACTACTGCCCCCTACCGCCCAGTTCTGTAGGTGTATTCTATGTGTGAAAGCCTGAAATATACTGACAAGCTTCCCCATCCCGCCCCAATGATATTTGAATTTATGTATATAGACCTCAATGGCAGTCAATGAACTCAGTTTTGCACTCTTTTGTCTTTCCAATTGTATCTCTACTGCTCCTATAAACAAAAAAAAACGTCCATCCATTTTCTGTCAATTGAAAGAATTTGTTATCAGGAATCATTCTATGAGCTGTTTCGACAGCTCGCAAATCCTGATGTCAGGATCAGGAACTTTGCATAGGACCGCCCCTCACCTGTTGAGCCCCACCCACTATATTAGTTGAAGATCCTCCGTTTCTGTCTGCTGGTTTTACGAGCACTACGGATACCGGCAAAGGCAAGTCACCATGAAGTGTAAAGTTCCTCTCTCTCTGGGTCCGACAGCATATAGTGCTGATAAAGCCTCTGTTTTCTGACATTATGATGTGTTGTAAATACACAGCGTCAGCATGGGATGGGTGGTGCGTGGCCAGCAACAGCTTATTTGCATTTGCAAGTGACAGAGCCCTGAAATGGCTCATTCCGAAAGAGACTGAAATTGTAAGGAATAGAGCTGGAGAGTTTCTTTATGTGAGAGAATTTGTGCAAAAAAATTCATGAAGTTTTGTAGCACATAGATCCGATATATTTTGTTTAAAAAGAGGTATAATGTGTCAAAAGATGTATAATATGTAGTAATTCTGAATCGCTGGACAGCCCATACACACTTAATTTACACATTTTGAGATCAGAATCTTTTTTTTTTTATATTAGATGCATTTTTTTTTATACACTCATTTTAGGGGGCGGGGGTGTTTGGAAACCTCTGTTGAATCTTGAATCTTTGGTGAAAAAATCCACTCCACTTAATGGATAGAAGAACACACACCACTGGAAATCCACTCCGGGTTTTCCTCCAACTCACCACATGCAGGTGAAGAGAATGGTCAGTGCAGAGACAGGCTGCTGGGATTTCCAGATTTCCAGTTCTTCTATCGATTTAGTGGAGTGAATTCTTTCACCAAAGATTCGAGATTAAGAAGCGCTGGGGGAACTCATTCTTTATGGTAAATGTGGAGGGGGGGGCAAACCAATAATTATGAAATGTGAGGGGGACGCGCCCCCGTCTGGTTTAATGGCGGCAACGCCCATGACCTGTACACTGCACAGTGACTAAGTGGAATCTGATCTAATATATCGTCTCTCCTGCCTCAGGGAGAACCGTAATGGGGCGTCCGAGGAATAACTATTTTGGCGAGGATGCGGAGCAGGACGAGCAGACGGGGCTGCTGTCGGACCCCCCCCTGGAAGCCTCGTCCACCCCCCCCTCCCCGACGGGGCGCTACCAGGGCCTGGGCCGCACCGTCACGCCCCACTCCCGCTCCGCCCCAGCCGAACTATGCTCCACGCCATGGGACGGCGACGTGGACGACATCACGCCCAGCGTCCTGTCCGGTGACTCCAGCACACAGCTGCGGACAGACTACGCCGCCATTACTTAACTGGGCGCTCACTTTAGCTACCTAAACTAACGCAGGTATCCCGCACCAGGCTGCGTGGGCCTTACCTGCTGTAACGTGTGACTGACTGTAGCGCCACCTGCTGATATTCCCAGGTTCCCTACAGGGGACATTGCTGAAGGTTTGGTAGCGCCTTTGGGATTTTATTGGCCACACTTCTCCTCTAATCATGCCTCTATTACTTCTGCTGACCAACATAAACAGGCCGAAAGACGAAGCACACCTGCCGTAATCCAGCAGTATCAGATTTACTGCATAACCCCTCCTCTTAAGACAGCTGTATGAATGTTAAGTAATACACGGCAAGCGGATTGAGACCACACAGCCATTCCCACTGGCTCTGAAATGCTTATTTGCTTTTTAACTTTTTAATTTATATGTTTTTTAATTTATATATTAGCGTTACAGTCTCGGTTCATTTGTTGATGGAGATGCTGGTGGTGGTGGCGGTGGGGGGGGGTTAGTGTTGCCCCAGCCAGTGCCAAGGCGCTGTTAGCGGTTATTCTCAGAATACGACTGACTCAGCATGAAGTGACTATGCATGCTTTTAACAGAACAGGTTTTTCTTTCTAATTCAATACCGAGCAGAAGTGCACATGTTTTAAAAAATGCGAGTGAACCTTTCACTTGTAGCCTCTCATCTTGTTTCTCTGCCTAAAGCCATGGTACCTTCTATTCTTCAGTCTTAAAGCAATATTCTGGCAGGCTGGACTGAATAGTGCGCTATAAATGACTTTTTAAATACTAAAAGTGTGGGATATACCTTTAAGATGATATACAAAAAACTGTACACATCATTGATTTACTTCGGACCTGACCGGATTATGTTTTTCTGTTGGAATTTATTGAAACTTGATTTTATTTTTTTCCCCCTTTCTGATCTTTTATAAGTCTAGACAGGGATTCAGCCCAGTCCTGGACTACATTTTCCTTTTAATGGGGAACTGCCTTTCAGGTCTTGGCTTAATCCTTGTCTGGTAAACTGACTCAAGTTATTTTATGTTATTATAAACTGACATTGAAATTATTTTGTTATTATAAACCGACTCTGAAGCACACACTGGCTGATGTTAATGAATCTTCAACCTGTCCGAGTTCTGTCTCTTATTTTTTTTTGTTTTAATAATGCTTGAAAGATCAGTAAGCTATTCTAACATCTGACATCAGCTCGGCTGTAAACGTCAGAGCACTTTTTTTTTTTTCCGTCTTGTCCTTGTGCTGCAGTAGCAGCCGCCTTGAAGACAAGACACAGATCAATAAACTGAACAGGGGAGTGTGTGAGGACTGGTCCGTGTTCACCTGTTTTTCTATCTAACTCTGCAGTGTGCCATATTCACAGCACAGTGGGATTTTATTCAGAGCAGGGATTCTGAATCTCAGGCCTGGTGACCCCATGAACTTAATCCAGCCATGACAATCTTGTTCATTTGTTGGTTACGTAACATTCGTCACATACTTTTATCCAAAAAACCCTTCAGGACAGTGTGAGAACCACCCTTAGAAAAAAGTGGTTTATCCAAGTGTAATATGAGTAGACTTATTTCAAACTAAATCTGAGGCAGTATACTTGGTTTACTTTTATGTACTTTTACAACCCGCACCGGATTTTAAGCCGCATGTGTCTCATGCTGTAATATGAGCTCTGGCGCCGGATCTGGTTACGAGTAGAGTTTAGATTCTCTCTCCGAACCCAAACCCGGCCCCAGCCCGGTCTGCAGATCGGGCCGATGTGATCCAGCCTTATAATGACACACGTATTTAAGAATGGGGTTTAATCGAGCTCGGGGTGAATATTACAGTCAATGTGTCGGGCCAGGCTCGGCTCGGACCCGAGGTGCTCGGGTCGGGTTTAAATTTTTGGGCACGATTTCAGCAGTTATGAGGCAAAATATCTTGACTGGAAAAAAATCATGCATTAGCCGCACCGTATTTTAAGCCACACTGTCCAAAATTTGGGAAAAAAGTAGCGGCTAATAGTCCGGAATTCACGGCACTTTAGAATAGTATAGTGAAGTATCCTGATAAATGTAAAGTATACTTTTGTAACTTTAAATTACCATATAAAGCACACTTTTATAAACGTCAGTGTTCTAATTTAATCCAAAGAAGTATTAAATTAGTATAATAAAGTATACTTAATAAAATGAACTTCAAGTATACTATTATTTGCTAAGGGAAGAGGAGAGTTCTAAGTAATGAAATCTTTCTATTGTGAGTAGTGCACAACATGCAGCAGATGAGATGCTCTTTGAATAGATGAGTCTTCAGGAGGTTTTGGAAGAAAAATGTTTAGAAGAATCTAGTGTACTAAATGAGACAAAATACAATGTTAACAGTAAGCAGTCATCTGGACTGGGAATAGGAACTCCAGGTATAGGTGTCATTATTAACCGGTTTCACGGTTAACCGCAATTTAAAAGGGTCCGATTATTTATTGTAAAGGCTCTGTGTTTGTTTGCATTCTTAAAAATGTAGATGACGCTGCTAGCAGCAGATCGGCGGGACTCGTTTGGAATGAAAACATTTCGCCAGCGGTGTACTCCTGCTAGAAACACACAGACAGTAAAATTGAACATGCTTCATTTCCACTAATGAGGCTTTGGATACCCCAAGAATACATAAGGACATATTACAGATGACAGGTATTTCTGTTTCTTTAAAAAAAAAAAAAAAGGTAGCAGTAAATAAGTGATTGTCCATATTGTGAATTTAATACTTGAGAAATAATTGTGATAATCGTGATTATTTCCTAGACGATTATCGTGCCTACAAAATCGATAATCGTGACACCCCTAGTTTAGAGCAACGTTTTGCTAACCCTGGCCATGGGAGGTCTAGAGATCTAAGCATTTTCTTGCAAACGTTTATTTTCAAACTGTAACAAACTGTACTGTACTCCCATCCCTTTAATGATCACCAGTGCATACGATGCAAAGAATCCCGGGCTTCAGGGCTGGGGACTCCTGCACTACAGCATAAACAGACATGCACCTACACCAATATGTCTTCATTAGGTCATCCATCATTTGCCCATTTAATAGAAATACTTAGTTTGTTACAGACTGTAGTCCATCTGTTTTTCTGCATTAACCTTTTCACCCCAATGAGAAATGGTCAGACTCCCAGAGAACCACTCGTGAGTAGGAATGATTTGGGAAGTGGTACATTGACTGTACAGCAGCGACCCTGAAATGGCAATCGATGTGTGACAGTGCGGGTGTTCAGCACACAGTGCATCAGTGCTGGAGTTTTTTAAAACCTCAGTGTCACATGCGGGATGGACAATAGTCCAACAATTAAAAATATAAAGCCCACAGTGTCCTGTGGCCAGAAACTGACCACTCATGAAGGACTAGAGGATAACCAATGCCAACTGTGAAGCATCAGATGAACCGTAATCAACAATTTTAACAGGTTAAATGTGTTAAAGTGAAGAGTAATTTAGTGGTTGGTGGTGAAAAATGAAACAAAAGAAAACAGCAGCACTGGAAATAGATGGACTATAGCACCTACCTATACACATGGGGTGCCTTGATACATTTTTAATATATAAATATATGTTCCACATGCAAAAGTCCATCACAAAAAGTCCCTGGGTTACCCATCTCTGGTCAGGAGGCCCGGAATGAAACCAGGCCTGGTCTAGTAAGCTTGGTAGGTCAGTAAAAAGTCCAGACTTCTGTGGATGCCAGCCCTCCATGACCAGCATTAGACGCGGCACTGGTACCAGTACCATGTCCACGCTTCTCGCCAGTGTCAACAAACTCCTCCCTCCTCAGCGGGCGCGTTCCCGGCCGCCTCTCTCACGGCGGCGATAGAGATGCTGCTCTTGTGGAGCTGGACGCTGAGCTGGACCCAGTCACCAGAGTTCACCAGCAGGGGCTGGTGCAGGACGACGGCCGCCTGTTTCCAGTGAGAGTCCTGGCTGAAAGTGCTGACCGTCAAATCCGGGTCCAGATACACCTGGTACCAGAAGGGGACGGCGGTCACTCTGCCAGAGGCGGTGACTTTAACCTGCAACATGTGAGAGAGAAAAATAAACACATTACATACATACATACATACACACACACACACACACACAGACACACAGTGCTTTTACTCTAGTGGTAGCATGAGATGGAGTCTAGAACCCACACAAGTGGCTCAGGTAGTGCAGCTCATCCAGAATGGCACATCCAGGGTTCCCGCCCTAAGTCACACTTAAAATTCCCTGACTCTCCCTGACCAATCAGCAGAGTCTCCCTGACCCCTGAATAGAGAAATGTAAATATAGTGTTTGGGTTCCGAGCAGAAAAGGCAGTTTAAAGGGGTTCTAGAGTGAATCTACACCACTGTTGTTGAATACGGGCAGCTCGGCGTGCTGAACGGACCAAAACCTCACAACTCCATCTCCGCCCTCCTCTACATGCAGGGTTATCTAGAACCAGCCAGTAAAATGGGTGGTTCTGAACAGAACAGCTCTATCTGCTGTAAAGCTGCTGGATGTGGACGACTGGAGAAGCGCAGTGATGGGAATGGAGTTGCATATATATTGTTAAAATGCAAAGTATGAAAATCGGTCATACATCTCTCTCTACCTCTACAACTCTCTATACTCATTATATATATACATAAATATATATTATACATACATACTTATATATATATATATATAGGTTTGTTCCAGTATGACCCTAAACAAACTTCACCTAATCCAGAACACAGCTGTCTAGGTCCTCACTAGAACCAGGAATCTGATCACAATGGTCTGACATGATCAATTACCACACTGACCACCAGACAAATTCTACACTGAATTTGGAATGGATTGTGAACCCCCATGCTCACTTACATCAAAACGTGCCAGTTATTTACAAAAATAACCCAGCTTTGGGAGAACATAGTTAAATGTAGGTGCATGTACATGCTTGCAGGTTTAAAGTCTAGGTGGAAATCTACTAGTTTAGTCCAGCTTTTGGCAATTAATAAATTTTCACATTATATTAAAAACCGCGTTCACGGACACAGACAATTTAATTAGCTGGGGACACTGGTGCTGTAATCCCACCAATCAGGAGGAAGCACCAGTTGTTTATGTCTGTGAAACGTCTCAGCTCTGCCCTTTTCAGCTGGGCCGTTATATTGTGTCTTTCCATGGGACAACTGTCTCGATAGTCTGGTGGGCAGATCACATAGCTGCTCCTCACCTTGACACTGATTGGCTCTTACCCGAATTTCTCGGCGGGTGTAGTTGGCACTGCTGTTCATGAGATCCAGGGTGAAAAGCTCCACTGGATCACTGAGGTGTGTGCACTCCAGGGTGGACAAGTCCAAAAACACATGAACAGGGACCTGAAAAAGTGCAGATTTAGGACATTCTACATGTCAGAACACAAATAAAGACAATTAAAATTACATATTGTGCAGGTTATTGAAGTTAAATGAAGGGAAATCTAAAGCCAGGTGTGATTTGTGACCAGTGTAATTAAACAGTGTAATAACTACATACTAAGGATGCACCGAAAATTCGGCCACCGACATTTTTGGGCCAAAAATGGCAATAAATGCATTTTCGTTCATTTATGGCAGAATGGACTTTGTGTGTTTTTAAAAAGGCAAGTCAGTTTTCCAGTGATTACAGTTAATATATTTCAGTCTTTGTATTGATACACTATTTTGTTAGAAGCCTAAAGAGAATGTTGTTTATCTTTCACCTGTTTTTAATGCACTTGTTCTGAAGGCAGTTTATTCAAGCGCTTCACTCAGAATATTAAAACTGAATTCAGTATGTTCTATGAGAGAAGAGATTTAAATGTATAATATTTCAGCTTTCTTGCCTTTAGGCTGGTTATGGGTGGGACCAAGGAAAATATTTTATTTCAAACGTTATTTAATATCGTGCATTGTCTGAATGCTAAATTAATATATTTAAAGTTTTGTACATATTAATTTTGTATTGCATTTAACGCATTAATTAGATTAATTAATCACAGAAAAAAAACCGCGTTAATATTTTTAACGCAGTACGTCATCTTCTCGTTCAAATTTTCGATTACACAGCAAGAGAAGCGAGTCCCAGGTCACTGCTGCGTGAGCAGCCAGAAAGCGGAGATCAGTTCAGTGAGATTTGGAAGAAAAAAAAACGCCAAAATAGCAAATAAATAATGTCTTGTGAATATTTTTTGCCGATTCTGACACTGAAGGGGAATATTTGCCTTTTGGAAAAGACGCTCGCGGGTCTCACGGTTCAACTCTGGAGCGCAGCTGCACGGCCATGCAAGTAGAGAGTGAACACGAGGCAAAAACACGTTTATTTCAACACTTTGCCAATCGGGAAAGTGTGTGGAAGCTGTGAACCTGCTCGTAATGTCTGTAGGAGAGCTGTTGGTTGAGCTAGAGGCAGCAGGAGAGGGAATATTTGGGCTTGAATTAGCCACATTAGCTTTGTCCATCCAGACCTCCAGAAGGGGAGTCTCAGCGCTGTGGG
>JBBMFX010073850.1:0-10453 GCA_037832545.1 Rhabdalestes septentrionalis
CCAGAACTTATTACTATTTTTTGGCTGAATGCAAACAAATGCTCACTGTTATGTTTCCGACATCTCACGTGATGGTCTTTGCCGATAGAATCTGTTAGGGCAGAAATAAAAGAGCAAAAATTTCAGAAGGAAATCAAGAAATATGACAGATATTAAAATTAAGGTTTTTTTTGCTAAATGTAATTGGTAACTGGATACAATTTGGCATAATTCAAGCTTATTGGACATCATTTGCGAACAACCCTGCTCCCATAAAAAGCACAGAAAGATGGCTATTAAACAGGACAAGCTAATATGAAGGGGCCAAGCTGTGTTTGCACTGGGGTTTCTGGGGTTTTCCTATGGAGGGTGGATGAGGGAGAACTCCCAAAGCTGAATAATTAGTGTGTTTTGCCGCGTGTGATGTTGTAGGTGGCCTGTGGTTGGCAGTCGGTCTGGGCCTTCTGTCCAAACCACACTTGCCATCGCTGGTGTTGGCATGGTAATCCTGCTGGAATGCTCTCACGGAGAGTCTCAGGCTCCACTCACCCTTCATAAATGGCTCAAATTGCAGTTCAGGCCCGCAGTTGATCTACGGCACCTATTTATCTGGCTGTTTTTGTCAGGAGTTTAGCAGGCTCACGTTACGAAGACTTTTGGATGTTTGCTTTAAGGTTTACCTTGCTATGGAGTTATATAAGTAAGTGAATATACCATTTGTACAACAAAACATGAAAAATTGAGTTCTGCTAAAGAAATAATCAGAGTCATAGATGGACTCTGTCAGAATAGGGGGAACATTTCCAAATTCTATATCACCCACTTAGCCCTGCCTCCAAATCTGTGAAGTGTAATGTGTTTGTTACATTTTTATATTGACAACGATGTTATAAGGAGTGTTTCATGATGACTAGCCTTCAAAAAATTTAACAAAAGAGCATCCAATCAGAGCAGAGCAGTCATTTGTGTATCAGCACTGTCAAAACAAAAACTCAATCATTATTGGTTTATTTGTTTTTGTTTTTTGTATTTTTCACTTTTTTGCATAGATTGTGAACACCAGTTGACAATGAATAGATAATCAGAAATTGTTCAAATTTATGAGTATAAAAATCGTTTTATATTTACGTCCATTATAAATCAAGATTTTCATCTTTACATTTTGGAGATTTTGTTCCAACATCCATGATTTATCTACATTTAAGGCACAATAATACAAAAAAAATTCTAAACTGTAAATTAGAAAGTAAAAGTAAGAGATACAGATGCAGCTCAGACCAGTTCAGCAGCAGTTCGTCATTCTCAGAGCTCTGCAAAGACAAAGTAATAGATGAACTCAGTGCTATTCCAACACATTCCAGCATTCAATTCCAGTCATCTGTGGGACTGTGAAGGATAAGACTTGCTTTCTCTGGCTCTTAGGTGTCAAAATGCCATGTCTGGCCGGTGAGCTCCATGGCTTCCCTGGCATGCCGAGCCTCATGGGATGAGAAAAGCAGAATAAATTCCTTAACCAATAACGCATAACCCACTGTCCTGTTCCCAGGCTGGACGTTTACATTTGGGACCCATGATGCCATGTCTGACCACGACTGGAACTCTCATTGGCGGTATAGTAGGGATGGATGATATATCTATTGTTAATCATTATCATGATATTTGCGGTACTTATATCATCATATCGCAGAAAGAAACGATATGGAATCCAATCATAAGCAATCATTTGATTTGAAGTAAAGTTGAATTATTTTGATTGATTGATTGATTCATTATTTTGGTATTCAGTAGAATATTTGTTTTGCAGAATCGTCTATTATTTTCAAGACAATGAAATTGTTTAAGGAACAATAGAAATTTCATCAAGAAATGCCTTTAAAAGAAGACCTATGCTTTATAATCATGACATGCAAAAAACAAGTTAGGCTGTAACAAATGTACGTCCGATGATTTTAGTACAATACATAAATGAGTACTACTGACACTAAAATTGTGTGTAGTGGTAAGTTTTGGCAGTCCTGGAAGACGGGAGGGTTACACAGCCGTGTGTGCAGGTCGAAGGGTGGAGACTGTGAAGGCGAAAAATTAAAACACCTTTAAAACAACATAATGCAGCTCTAGCAGCTGGGCTTCAGCCTGACTGTCTGCACACCGTCGCCACCTACTGGATACAGTTTGACCTGCAATAATGAACGAATTCAAAACAGTCAATTATGAAATGTAAATATTATTATAATATATACGTTTCATGTGTTACATTCTTAACATACGTTTATACATATTTTAATATATCTTATATATACTTGTTTTTCAAAGTGTCAGTTGTTCTGTTCATTATATAACATTCACACGGAAAGGGCAGCTGGTGTTTGGTGCATGGTTTTCTAATGACAATGACGATCTGACATAGTGGCATTTAGGGAAAATGAGGGGCATTGTTAACAAGCCCATTAGCTCCCAAGAAAGTGGAGGAGGGTGATAGGGACCCTCCGACGTTTACAAGAGACTTGGTGGCTTCATCACCCTGGGTTACGCCACTGGAATGTCTGTTTTGAGTGTGAATGTGCCTGGATGGATGGACTGAATGGAGCATCCACTGCTACTCTGACCCTAAAAACACTGGAACTGCAGCATATATATTCAAGGTCTCCATATTTTTTACCCCTTTCTTCTGCCAGGAGCAATCCAGCACAATTTCTGCAGACACGTGTTGTAGATACTGCCTGGAGCTCAGCTCAGATTTAACAATAAAGATTGACTGAATTTCAAAGTGAAGTTACTATTGGTTGTTTAATGGATCTACTTTTAAAGTACTACCTGAAATTCACACACCCAGACAGTTCTAATCTAAACAGAAAACAGGTAGTGCAGGGGATACAGTATCGAATGTGGCTTGGCACAGTCTTTTTCTTTTCAGCAAATAAATTTAAATCGTTCACTCAAGTTTCCCCAAGAAATGCTATGCTCAATTTTCTTCTCTGTGGAGGGTGTGTGCCCATTTCTCCCTAACAATTACAGTACATTTTAACTGTGGGCAGGTGGTGGTATTGTAAGTTGCCTTGGATAAAAGTGTCTACCAAATGAATGTAATGTAATGTAGTGTAAATTTGTGTCATGTAATATAGTGTAATGTACTGTACTTTAATGAAATATACTGAAGGTTATGTGCAATGGCATTTACAGAGAGGGCCTTTAAAAAAAAAAATTGCTGGACTACTGAGGATCCCCAGCAGTGTTGTGTTTTATCTGTCTGCAGGATGGCAGGACTGCTCTGCACATCGCTGCTGCCCACTCAAAAGACGACCTCGTGAAGCTTCTGGCAAGAAAAGTAGATCCCAACACACCTGGAGGGGTGAGATTGCCTGTTTCAATTTGTTATATTTTATCTCTCGATAAAGTGGGTCCTCAAGTTTCAACAGAGATCCTTTCCTATGACACCTGAATTTTGGTGTAAGTCGAAACACACCATAGCGTGAGTTAATGAACACAGCTGTAAAATCTGTAAATGAAGAAAAAAAGACAAAACAATCAGTGTAAAAAAATCGCCACAATAAAGGTCAAAAACTCACCAAGCAAAGCAACACAAACAGAACACCTGCGCTTAGATAAGCATTCTGTCTCATTCATATGAAGCTTTACTGCGTATTATGCATGTTCTCCCACCACGTGCCACTAAACTAGGTTGAGGGTTGTAAACTTAAAACGTCATAGGTTGAGAACCTTGTAACGCGAGGATCCCCTGTATTCATCTCTTTCACTCCCTCTGTCTCTCACTTTGTCTGTTTATTTGTTCCCTGTCTTTACTTCCCCTATAAACACTCCAAGCAAGAAACATCCATCCATTATCTGTGAGTCAGTTGAAATATATCCTCACACAGAATTTTACATAGAACCGCCCTTCACCTGTCAAGCTCCACCCACTAGATTAGGTGAAGTTCCACCATTTTGTCTGCTGGTTTGACAAGCACACATAAAACGCTGCACACTACGGCTACAGGCAAAGGCAAGTCACCATGAATTGTTGAGTTCATCTCACTCTGGGTCAGAGTCGGGTCCAGCATATAGGGCTGATAGCGCCTCTGTTTTCTGACATTTTCACGTGTTGTACACACTCATCTTAATCATGGGATTGGGGGGGGGGGGGGGGGGGGTGTGCCCCAGCAACAGCTTATTTGCATGAAATGGACAGAGCCCTGAAACGGCTGATTTGGAAAGAGACTGAAACTGAGTTGGTGAGACTCTTTATGTGAGAGTGATTTTGTGCAAAGGACTTCATAAACATGTTTTTGGACCCATAGACCTGTTCTAACTTGTTTAAAAAGAGGTAGAATATGTCCCTTTTAAATAATAACCGATTCAAACATGCACATAATACTATTTGTCATTATCAGCACAAGTCAGCCTTCACCTTTGTGTATAATTGTTTTGATTGTATATTTTGTTCTCATGGAGCTATGTGCATATTCATAGGTAATAAATGAATTTGCCTTTTCTAGTCTCTCTCATATTCCTAATTTCTTTCACTCTTTCACTTCTACTTTCCCCACCGTCCATTCAGTGCCAGGAGACTCTTTCCTCACGCTGAGAAAAGTCTGTGAGGGATAGGATTTCAGTGCATTTGTGTCTTTGGCTATTCCTTTACTGTGAAACACAGACTGTAAGTGAGCCTGTTATTAGATATCTACAGTAGGTTTTGGCAGGCAACACGTGATTGACAACAACCACTAATTGCCGGGGCAGTAAAAGCGGTTCGTTTTCATTCTGCGTGGACACACAGTACTCTGGTTGTGCAAACGATCATTCCTAACGTCCCAATCCACCATTTCAGAGGTTATTGTAATGACAAACTAGGCAGAATGGACATTTCATCAACTGTGACACAGTATTCAGAAATGTAATTAAGAGAATAGACAAAGAAATGGAGCAGGGAGGGAACAGTGGAGGGGTGCGGAGCCTGATGAATCACTTCAACAGGGCCTGCATGTAAAACAAGTGGCGGGAAAAGTGCCACCAAAACACCACAAGGCCGAACCATGGACTCACACACTCTTACTCCTCACCCAGTACACCACAGGGCGTGACATGGGAGGACAATCTGTTGGCTAACGTTATGAGATTTTAGTTGGGTGCTTTAATCATTAATCTGTGGTTTGAAGCAAATCCGAGTGCATATCAGTCATTAATTCATCTCTGAATGGGATAGTTCTCAAACACAAAAAGGTTTTCTTACACAATGTTTTTTTTTTTAATATAAAGTGGTTTTATATATGTCACTCTTAGCTCCCTGTTACAAAAAGTGTTTTTGTATGTGTGCATTTCCCATTTCTTACATTTATGTGGTTTTATTTGTCTCAAACAGCAAATGGAAATGACCTTTGTCATCTAGTATGTCTAGATTGTGCCTCGAAAAGTAGTCTCTGTTTAATTTTAACTGAAGCTGAAAAACTGTAGGCTGAACTGGAGAGCAAATTTTATAAAAATACTTTTGGGTAACCCTACTGTTAGCATGTTTTTACATTTCCTCTTTATGTGCAACAGTATAACCGACCAAAACTCACTCAGTCTTGCATAATACACAGTACAGGATTAAGGGAATTTCCTAAATTCACTCAGTCCAATCACACAGTCGCAAGTACTTACCAAGGACTCCAAGGCAATAGACCATGAACAGAGATGGCGGATGCTGTGACATGTACTAGGATATAAATATTAAACTTGTACACAATTCTGAACTGAATTTCGATTTACTTAAATATGGTTTCAATTATATATTTTAAACACATTTGACCAAACAAAAATGTGCAGGAGTTGCACTTTAGAGGCAGTGTAACATTTATATATATATATATATATAAATATACTGTAAGAATTTCCTGCTTTCCAATAAGTAAAACAAGTAAAAAAAAGCTTTTGGACTGAGTGGGTTTTGGGAATTTTTGGGAAATGGAATGTAAGAAAATGAATGCAAGTTGTTTTTTTCTCCTATTCATATTTTGCAGCTAAAGTGAATAAATGAACCTTGTGGATTACGGAGTGAGTGTACAAGCAACAGATTTTATTCAAAATTGTCCATAATATGGGCCATTTTATATTAAATAAACCAAATGTAAATGCAGTTATGAATGATTTGGTGTGTAATTACAAGTAAACTATTTTGTATTGTGAATCAGATTTGTAGCAAAACAGAAGTAACCCTTGACAGTTTTCTGTTGTTTCTCTTCTTTAAACTGCAGCCCAAGGCCCAGCTGCCCTTGCACTACGCCGCATCCCGCCACACTGGTTCCCACAGCGCTGTGCAGACTCTGCTCAAAGTCTCCAACAAAGAGGCTCGACTTACAGCGGACAAGGTAAAGCCCTTTCTATACAGAAATAAACTGTCTGAGTCAGAATCAGAAAGCTTTATTTATCCCAGAGGAAATGATTTCACTGGGCCTGATCACAGTCACAACCCAAACCTTCATTTCCAATAGCTTCTGCTCAGTAAAATCAACAGCTTGTGGTTTGTTGTATTTATAAATGAAGTTTGAGTTCTGGAAGGAAAATGTGACTGTTGTCAAGATGTTTGGTTTTCCAGAAATGTGTTTCTCGGTGGGAGAACTGGCAAGAGATTTCCTATATTCTGGACTGTTTTAAGGAACATGTCATGGGAATTGTTCTCTATGAGTATCTCCAATGCAAAAGGGAAAGAATCCCTACTCCTTTCATCAGCGCACTCTATGGACAAAAGTATTGGGACATGATTGTCTTTCAGAATTTGGGCCAGTCTTAATAGTTACAGCATACCGAGATATTCTAGACAACGTCACACTTCCAACTTTGCGGACACAGTTTGGGGAAGAATCTTTTCTATTCCATCAAGACTTTGTCCCAGTGGACAAAGCAGCTCCATAAAGACATGCCTGGAGCAGTTCAGTGTGGAAGAACTTGACTGGTCCACACAGAGTCTTGACCTCAACCCCATCCAGCACCTTTTGGATGAACTGGAACGGAGACTGTGAGCCAAGACTTCTCGACCAACATCACTGTCTGACCTCATAAATCCTACAGAATGAATGGACACAAATTCCCACAGAAACTCCAGAATCTTGCGGAAAGTCTTCCAAGAAGAATGCAAGCTGTTAGAGCTGCAAAGGGGGACCAACTCCATATTAAAGTCTATGGATTTGAATGCCGTGTCATTGAAGTTCCTGTTGGTGTAAGGGTCCCTATGCTTTTCTCCATATAGTGTACTTATCACAGATTTTTTCTGAGAACTGAACTAATAATTGTTTGCTGAAACCCCAGCACTAATGTGCAGATATCCTCCACATTTATTTTACTTTTGTGATATCCCCAAGGACGAGGGGGCATGGTGGACGAGGCCTGGACGGGTTTTTTTCGCAGTGATATATACATTTTTATGCACTGGATTGATAAATTATTAAGAAAAAGATCATTTAATTATTTTGTAACGTAAATATTAACATAAATATTAACATAAAATCAGCTACATTTCCATATAAAAAATAACTATACATGTTTTGGTTCTGTGTAGAGAAACACAAAGAAAGGTGTCTTGGGATGGTGAAATACCACTGTACTGAAGGGAAGTTCGAAAGTATCCAATCTGAGAACATTATTTATTTCTCCTTGCTGTTGATTGTCTGCTGCCCTGTGACACTGTAGTGCAGAATTTCCCCTGTGGAGCATCTTGAGTGTTATTCGTTTTGTTCTTCTTAGAACACTGTATTTTTATTACTGTACATTAAAGACATTTATTACTGTATTTACCTGCTTATACCAAAGAATACAACAGCACATACTAATGAAAATGTGTGTGCATGAATCACAGTCCAGTCTATACAGGGGCTACATCGATGTTTTACATTCTCGCATTGCAGTGTAAACTGTACATGAAGGAAACGGGTTTACCTTTCCTTAAAAGTAATGTATCAAGAGTTTAAAATGAAATTAAAGTGTTTTGGGAGCACATTTGAGGGCATATTTAGGGTTTACCACTTCACAACATCACAGTTTTCACCATACGTGGGAGCTCTTGGAACATTTACTGTATTCCTTTATCTCTTTGCGCCTGTATGGTAAAATAGTTACTCAGCAGGGGCCGTCCTGCATCATATACAGCACTTCTGTGTATGTTCTCTGGTCTTGGCTCTTTGATTCGAGATCAAATGAACAATGTGCCATTGTTTCCACTTCTCTGTTTTTTTTTTTCTGCGTCCAGGATGGCTGCATTCCACTGTTGCTGGCCATTGAGGCGGGGAATGTTGGGATCGTTAAGGAGCTCCTCTCTGTCCAGGCAGAGCCCCAGCTCCAGGCCCAGAGAACAGTAAGGCCATCTGAGCGTCACCGCGAGCCTCGCACCCAAAAATCATTACAAATTCTGCTTTTCCATTCAGATACCCGACGAATTAAATAGTGTTAGTGATCACGAAGTTCCTGTAATGGAAAGCGCCTGTGGAGATACGATAGATATTCCAATGACAGCTTTTATTGATTTCCCACCTAATAAAGTTTGATGGAGTCACGTCAATGTCAAACTGGCGACCCCCACCAAGGCTCTGTTTTCTAGCTGAGCAGATCAGTCGGAAGAGATACTAACGATTGCGAAAGCTGTTTCGTTCTCGAGGCATGTTGTAACAGTGGCATAAAAAGGCGACATCCCATTACACTGGGGTGACACAGCCAGCATAGTTAGCAAACAAATTTTAATTGTGTTTTTTTTTGTCAATGGAATAATGGACTTAAGCTCAGTATAATATGTTCGTGTTTTCAGATGGGTGCCTGCACCAGACCACTGAATTATGGGATTGGTATGTGGTGTTTTAAAGAGTAATATCGCCCTTAGTTTTCATTTAATGGATTTAAAGTGATGAAGTTGCCACCCCAGCATGGGAATCTAACACTTGAACCACAGTCTTAGAGGGATAAAAGCACAGTTAATATCTGATGGTACATGTTTCAGAATTTTAATATGTACATATAGTTTTGTGTTAAATATCTGTTCAAAGTTAAATTTATATGTGCTGGAGACATTTTGGGTGGTTTTGGAAGTAATGTATTGTTATAATAAAATGTAATCAATATTCTCATATCCTTGATATTTTAGCTGAAGCCGTATTTAAATAGATCTCCATACTATGTTATAATGTAAGTAATTTTAAAACATCTCAACTCATTTCTATTTTTATTCTAAAAAAGCAGACACTGCTATTAGGGTAATAACATCTAAGCATTCAAACAGGTTTAATGTGAAGTTATTTCGTATTTGTGTATTAATGTCAGTTCCTGATGCTGCTTGACACCTCCTTAAAAGAAACAGACTGTGATGCTGAACTGGAGGAGGGTGTCCAGCTTTGACTGTGTTCCTCTCGTAGGGAAGTGGAGACACGGCTCTGCACGTCTGCTGCCGACGGAAGGATGTCGAGATGGCCAAAGTGCTGGTGGAGTTCAGTGCGAGTCTCGATTTCCAAAATGTAAGTGTACCGTGGGGCAGCTGGTGGCCTAGTGGTTAGGGAGCTGCCCCTTCACTCAGAAGGATTTGGGTTCAAATCCCAACTGCTAGTGTCATCACTGAGGTTCCCTTGAGCAAGGAACTGGTGCCCGCCCCCTGCTTCACTGGTTGAATTGGTTAAATGGGTTAAATACAGAAAACAAATATCACATTGTATGTTCATGAATGACTTTAAGGGGCTGCTTGACTTTAACAGACAGAGACTTCTTGAGACCTTCAGTGTTTCTTTTTCAAAGAAGGCATTATTCACTGATTCATTTTACAGTAGTTTCTGAGTCATTTGTACTAAATTACCAAATGGCTAATAAAGCTTTTGCTGAGATTTGATCACTTTGATTTGGACTTTTGTGCCGTGAGTTTATACAGCATTTGAGGCACTAATGAGTTTCTGAGCTGTCTGGTTATGGTTTATTCATGTAGGATGAAGGACAGACCCCTCTCCACATAGCAGCATGGGAGGGTGACGAGGCAATGCTGAAGTTCTTCTACCAAAGCAAAGCCAACCCCAACATCGTGGACAAGGTGGGAATGAAAGTTTAGATACTAGACTTCGCATTCTGTGATATAAAACCGTATTTGCGGGACATTTGGGGAGGAACCAAGACTCAAAAAGGGAACCCATCCTCCTCTGATTTGCAGCAGATAGTAAAAACGAATTACTCTGTAGATGACTACAGTATATAAAAGCCAAAAGTGTACAGATTTAGCAACAGATGACCAGAGTCTGTGTGATTATTATTAGTTTTGGTCAGGGTGTGGGTAGGTGATGGTCATCTGTGGAGTTTGCCCCCACTTTGCTGCAATAACAGCCCTTTCTTATCTGGGAAGGCTTTACACTGGATTTTGGATATGATGAGTTGAGTACTGATGCAAGGTCAGATACGGATGTGTTTACTGACCTTCAAAATGAAACTGATTCATTAGAAGAGCTCTCAGGACACTGTGTAAGTTTGTCATTGATATGAC
>JBBMFX010073861.1:0-10452 GCA_037832545.1 Rhabdalestes septentrionalis
ACATGCTGTGAGTATTTAAATTATTAAAAAAAAATATATATATATATATATATATATGTGTGTGTGTGTGTGTGTGTGTGTGTGTGTGTGTGTGTGTGTGTTTGTGTGTGTGTGTGTGTGTGTGTGTGCACGTATGTATTGGGCTGTCTCATGGATACGTTGTGTCAGTATGTATAAGGCTCAGCCTAGAGCTCTCTTGTCAATGGTAACCCATGACTTTCTCTTAATTAATCACGAGTGCGAGTGATCCATCCTGCTTTTTATATGGCAGGAAGGGGCGGATGTCAGAGGACATTATTCAGAACTTGACGTAGTAATAAATCACTTCTCCATTGACTTGGATACATTAGTATGTGGCTCAGTTTCAATCAGTTGGTTGGGAGAATACACTACACTGGAGAAGAATGACAGAAATAGAGCAGCAACAAAGGTAATAAAAAATCTGCCAGCATTAATAATTTTATGCACAAAATGACTCCAATACCTGTCTTATAGAAATATCGAAGACCATTCTATGGGTGAAAGTTTGCACTAGGCACTGATAATAAACACTGTGCAGTACACATTAACCAATCTGAACAGATTAGCGTACAGAGCCATTAGCGGCAGCTAGTTGAATTGTTTGGCAGAATGAATTCGTCTGATGGTAAAGTTCCATGGATTTATCAATTATGTAAATTGTTTTGAAAACAGTTGTGCTCTATCCATCCATTATCCTTAACCACGGTAACAGGAGCCTGTCTCAATATGAAAGGCAGGGAAACATCCTTCCCAAGTTGCCAGTTCATCACTGGGCAGATGTACATATTCATGCTTAGGAGTGGCTTAGCATCTCCAGTTCACCTGACATGCTTGAGTTCAGACTGTGGAAGGAAACCGGAGTACCAGGTGGAAACCAATATATACACCAGGGGAATATGCAGTCTCCATGCTGCATACTCTTGCTGGTAGACAACAGTGCTACCTACTCCACCAATGTCCTGCACAATCCTAATCAAAACTGCATTAATATGCCATATTTCCAAGAAATTGAATTCTTAGACACTAACTGCTCAAATAGATTTTTATAATAAAAATCCTATGAGTCAATAACCCGATCCCAGATTTTACAGAAATGTCCTCTTTAACATTCAACAGCTGTTTGCATTTAATATAGTAACACAGGCTGAACTGATGAGCTTACCTTCGAATCAGATCCTGATTAAGTAACAAAAACATGTCAAACGCATCCAGACTCGACTGACGTATTCTACTCACTAATATAACACACACAAAAGTATGTGAAGAGAACTTAGGAAAACTAAAGGAAACAGGAGCTATATAAGTGCAACTGACCGAAATGATAAATAAAAGTATGAATAATTCTGGGTAAGGCCAGTGGTCATCAGTGAAATCAAGCAGATCCACATGCATCCGCCTGTGCTGTGATTGAATATATCAATCACTCAGTCTCAGCCAGCCTGCGTGCCTCCACCCTTACTGCTTCACCACTGCTTGCGTGTCCGGCAATGCTTGGCAGTGTGAAAGAGGCCATGTTCGGGAGGGGAAATGGAAGTGAAAATTAACACTGAGTGACAGAATGGCGAGAGGACAGAATTGATAGTCGGCTGGCCACATTCACTTCATTTGAACCAAAACAGGAGCTGGCTTGGCTTGACTGGGCCTAATGGGCCTTTACCACTTTCAATCTTTTAAATGTTAGAATTACCCCAACATAACAGTTAAGAAAGTGAAAATGCAAACACTAATTATAATATTTGATATATACCCTTTAAACAGTTAAAAGTCTTAGCAGCATTTTAGAGAGAAACTTAAGAGAAGAATTAGAGAAGCATTTGAAATACGTGAATACTGTTCACCTCACTGTTATGTTTAGAAAAAGAAAAATGTATTTTTATGGAACTTCATGTAATCCGGTCAATTCGCAGGAGGCGAATCTCAGCCTGCCACAATAACCATCCAAAATGGCTACTCTGGGCCATAAGACCAAGAATCATATTCCTAAATGTCTCATATAAAAATGAAAAACAAAATGTTCTCTGTCAACATTATTTTTTTCCAAATTTCTCCCCAATTTAGTCATAACATATCCCACACACTAGTTAGTTTTTCCACAATCACACAACACCCCTAATACTAGAAAAATAGTGTAAGCTGTTTCCTCTGCGATCTATAAAGTTTTCTGATTCAGATTCAGATTGTTATTGTAAACCTTCACACTAGTCACTTTTTGCAGTATTCCAGACACAGGAGGATAAATAGTTCACATCACTGCAACAAATCCAGTGCACTGTTGCATCAACTGACCATTAGTAAAGACGTGGAACATATTCATATTCTTATGTTCATATCTGAAGGATCTCCATTTATAGCTACTGTGAGACACCAATTTGATCAAACATGTCAGTAAAATATTTTAACATCCAGTGTAAAAAACAAGGTTAAAAAAATTAAGTGCTTTAAAAGACAACTCTTAAAATATTCAATTAAGTATCAAGGTCAGTGAATATAGGGATTCCAACCCCCCCCCCCTTCATGTCTTTTTCTCAGTGTGACTGATTTGAAACATTGATTTGCACTGTTTATAAACTGAAAATGTTCTCTATACTACGAGTCTAGAGTGGATGTTGTGCTGTTGGGGAGAAGGGTCATCTCAACTTTATTGGTGTTTGTGAAAAATATCTAAATATCATGCAAGATAACTAGTGGTGGATAAATAATTTGAGAATGAAACATCTGAGTGCCAGAGCACCAAGACTTTCTGAAAAGGAAAAAAAAACAACCAAGCCTTATATCAGCAGAGGCTCATTTTCAAAGACCCCATTCAGCATGATATGAATAATTCATAACAAGAGTGTGAATACAGTTTTCTCAAAACAGAGGACAGAACTTTATTCCCCAACTTTGGTGAACTCAGGGGAATATCATTTTGACCTTGGTATAATGAGCATGAGTGCACAGAACTGCTAGTGGCATGCAAGCGTCAACATTCTAATAATGATGACTGTGATGCTTTTTCTTGTTTGTGTCGAGCCACTAATATATACTGTGGCGGGCGATGTCAGGTGACCTTAAACTTTCCTTATAATGGACACCTGGGAGAATTGAGACCACACCGCTTTAAAAACTGATCTCTCCAGCCAGTTGGAGAGAGGATTTTGGACTGAGAAGGCCTAGGCTGGAGAGAAGTGTGGAAATATTGTAATTTCTTGTTGACATAGAGATCAACAGGACATATTTTTACTGTGGCCGTTTAAGTGACACATCTTGTCGGTTTTCTACATAAAAATAATCACATCCTAATCAAGGGACAAACTGCCTAGTCGTTATGAAGTTGTCCCTGCAATCAGAAGGATGTGGGTTTGAATCCCAGGATTGTTAATGGCACCATTGAGGTACCTCTGAGCAAGATACCATCCCCCACACACTGCTCCCTGGATACAGTGTTCCTGGCTGTGCACTGCTTCATTTTGTGAATGGTTTAAATTCAATTCACACTGTGTGCTGTGGTGTGTTCATGTATGACAAATGGACACTTTACTTGCTTAGTTAATTCCCTAAATGTTATTTTTTATATGTATGTGCATGAGGGTGTGTCTGTGCAAAGTAAGTAAATGTAGGTATTTAGGTTATTATTTCAATTAGTCCTTGTATTTTGCCAGGGCAGCTTGCTTTAAAGGATTATCTAAAACTGATTGATGCCACAGTGAGGAAAATTAACCTACTTCAATATTTCAGAACATAATTTATGAAATTATTAATACTAAAATTGATAATTGATGATACGAAATTAAAATATCAATCTTGATGGGAGGAATTAAAATCGAACTTGCATTCATTTCATTAAGGCCACCCAACTTCTGACAGTGTTTCCCAATCCAGTACCTCATGAAGTAGGTGGGGTTGTCAGCTTTAGATTGCAGAAGGAGGAAGGTTAGCAGTGCACATGTGCAATTTATTGCCCTGAGACTAAGTGTCGTTTTACGTAAATAGGAATAATTAATCTTCATCTTGCTGGACAGACATGAAAGGCAAATAGATGATAACTTTATTCAGAATTGTGGGGATACTTGAATTATTATTTGGACAGAAACATGCCTAATGATGACTTTCAGTTCACGCACATGACGACCCCTGAGAGTTTGGGGAAATTATTTCACTTTCTAATGAAAGGGAGATACAGTCTTGCATAGTGATTAATGATAACTAAGCAAAATGGGCAGAAAGTGGTGCGCTCTGGCGTCCCCTGCCACAATTGACAGGATAAGTGAAAGGGAACATTTTACTCTGTGTACTTACAACCACTTTCTAGATTTCCTCCATCACTGACATGGAGGATGTGGGTGTACTGCACTGAGGTATTAGATGAAATGTGAGGGTTATTACTGAAAGCCTTATATTAATTCCTAAAAGCACCACCGCTGTGAAATGCACATTTTCTGGTGGAAATAATAAATAAAAAAGCCTAAAAGCCAAAACAGAAATTGTGAAAGAGGATTGACTTAAAGAAAATTTAGATTTTGTCTAATCTACTAGGTACTTAAACTATATTGACTGGGTTAAATAGAAATGCATTACTAAAGAACGGCACTAAAATACAACTTTAATTGACTAAAACTAGACTAAAATGTTGTCAGTTTTCATTGGAAACAGTCATGGATAATTCTAACAAATGCTTTTTGTTGACTGAAACTTGATTAGACTGAAAAGGTTAATGGATGTGACTAAGACTAATAAAAAGCTTGGAGCAAAGATTAGGCTACAACTAAAATTCAAACAGGCTGCCTAAACAGCACTAGTGGAAGCACCAGGCTTTAACAAAACATTAGCATGGTTGCTAGGCACCTAAGAATGTGTCCACCTGAGGTTCATGAATGAATGAGTAGTCCTGTCTCGTGATTGGTTGTGTGTCGTGCCCTTTGGTGTGTCTTCTTTTAAAAGCCCAGTCGAGCCCAGAGAGAAGATATGTGATCACCCAGCTACTTTGTCCGAGCTGCTCTGGCCCAGTTGATCGATCAAGGCTACACTTGTGTCGGGTATCTTTGTTTGAACTTTTGTAAAGCCTGTACAGGGAAGAGATGGGTCCTGGTCTGGTGCGTGTGTGGCTTCGCACCTGATCCAGCCCCCCAAGGGGCAGTTGGAGGCTGTTTCAGCAGAGCGACACAAACTTCATTTATGCACACATCTTGACCTGTGACTGATCTCTTTGTGTCATCCCCTTGTCAATGCAGGCTTCAGACTGTGAGCGGTCTCTCTTGGAGCTGCTTCACAAGAATGGGGAATCTGTACCAGCCTCTGTGCATGTAGGCTTGAAAGCATCTGGAAACTCGCTGCCGCGGCCAAGTCTTCCTTCCCTTTCACAAGTTTGGCTTCCCAACGGAGTGAAGGTCCTCCGGGAACAATCCTGTAGCAGTGTTTTGAACTGAGCTTGTTTTTGTTTGGAGCTCAGACTTGCTACAGACTGTTTAAGAAAGCTGGTGTCCTCTTAGCCTGCCTGCCATGACGAGCATGACCTAAAAAAAGAAATAATTGTTTACATTTGTGCTGTCAGAATCCTTAACATATATGCATCACATATATCTCATATACAAAAATGGCTCTTTAATGAACCATCAGTTGAAAGGTTCTGTAGGGAACCAAAAGTATTTCATTTATGGTAGTGGTCAACTTTAAATTAAGTCCTGGTCCTTTATTCTGGTCCCTTTATGGCCTTGGGAAGTCTTTGATTAGATCTGCAAGTGATCTAATCTTAGATTTTAGGTGAAATCAACAGAGGTCTAGAGAGCGCTGTTCTATGGCTTCGCTGCGATGAACAACGAATTTACTATAACTATACCTCTCATGGGTTTGGACAAATGTTAATGTATTTTCTTTTTACGAAAGCCAAAGTTGATCCAATGATACTAAGCTCAAATGTAACGAATGAAAAAGAAATGCAATATAATAATGAATTACATTAAATTAAAAAAAATTAAACATACATTTTTGGTTCAGCAGCTCCAGTTTTGTTAGAAAAGGTATCAGCTGTAAGAGAAAATGGAAAGCTACAGGAGGACAAAGAATTGGCTAGTTCATGAAAGAATCTTAATCTGTTGTCTTTTGTTGTCTCCATTTAATTACACAGGTATCCGATAGATGTTAATAGTATTTTTCAAAAATGTGGAAAATGTTAAAGGATAAACCCTTCGGTGCGTCAGGATTTTGACTGGTAGTGTTTTTATTACTTGTCCCAAAACAACAATGACAAATAATCTTCAGTATCTAAGTTTCAACTGCAAATAAATGGAGTTTAAGTTTGGCTCCATTTTATTATTTTTAACCTTTTATTTAACCAGGTTTGTCCCATTGATATTGCAGATCTCTTTTGCAGCAACACAGTTAAAGTCTGACAGTCAAACAATAAAATCAAAATCTGGATTGCATTGTATTTCTTTCCCCATAATGCAGGTGCCCACACTGCCTCACACACAAGGACTTCCTTAAACATTCCAAACCTCACATTAATAATGCTATGCAAATGTCTGTGGCTTTATATAGTGTGACATTTGTGGTCACTTTAACTCCTATATAAGCAGGAGGGGTGAGTGGATTTGCCACTGTAATGTTATTTATATGTTATTTATGTGAACTCTCTGTAAAAGCTCGGTTAGATTTCACATACACTGAATCATTGTCATGGACCCCTGAGGATATAATGTTTAATTTTTCATGCCAGGCTGAATACACAATGTGCATTATTAAAATGTGGATCAGTGTTCTGTGCACAATGTGTAAGGCTGCAGTATTACACAAGCATGCCTGCGCCTTGTGATATGTAAGCTGGGTGCTTAGGCCTACTGAAAAAAACTAACACTCGACTGTTGTGAAGCATACAAGTTTGCATAAACATGCGTGGCTGGCTCCAGAATCTCACCAAATGATGCTGAGGTCTTTTTTGCAGAAAGAAAAAAACCCCCAACAAATCAGATTTTGTCAAAACATGAGGTTTAGAAAGTAGATTTTTGAAAAGTTCTGTCAAATCTGTTGAAAAGCTGAGTTTAATGTACAACAAACATCAATATCACACTTTCATAAGTTGGGTCTAGAAATTGCTCTGTTTTAAAATGCCACACCCTGTTTTTTAATTGAGATCAAATGTTTCAGCAGTAATTTATTTATGAGGGTTTACTTCTTAGAGAACCATATTCATAATTAAAGAAATAAATAAAAAAGCAAAGGGTTTCTGCAGGCCGTCACACTCATACAGTTTAAATCCTGGCCGTATCTGGATGAATCGTTGGCTATTAGCTCTTTGTTGTATTTCATGGGTTCCAGGAAGAGCTCCCCACCCGAACATCACTCCACAATTAGGAACAATACTCTCTCCGCAAGAAAGGCTGCCACTGCCAAGGAAGGAACTGGTGTGAGCAAAAAAGAGATTCCTTTCAGGCAGAAAATGAGGCTTTTCACAGTTGCTGTGAAATCTATCCAAAAAGGGCCTTGACATTCTTCGATTACCAAAAGTATTTTCCCCATAACACAAAGGTAAGTAATGAAGAGCGGCTTTCTCAATAAAACGCCATTAGTTCTGTCTCAACCCGGTGTCAGATGACACAAATGTCCTTATTCGTCATGCACATCTGATTTCACCAAGTAGCTGCGTCTCTGCCCCTGTGTCATCAGCCCATATTTGTCCATTTTAGCAGCAACAAGGAGCAGATGGGAGGCAATTACTATTTCAGTGAACAAACATGGTCTTTTGGCAGAACAGTTGTGTTTTGGCTTTTTTTTGTGGACCACAATGAGGTCTCTTTAAGAGGTTGAGGTCTTAAAAAATCTAATTAATACCAGAATATAACAATTATATTAAATGCTATAAAATGTGCATATTATTTTTTGACTCAGAGAGACATTGCTTCTCAGTGGGTCTTCAGCAGGTATTTACCTACCTCTAATACCTCAAAAAAGGATGAAGTCTTAATATTATGTAAATGCATGTGTGGAAAATACATCACAAGCAGACTGTCGGTTATTGTCACCGGCTGGTGTGCTTTTTGAGGCCAGCATTATTTGTCAGATGGCTGATTTTATAATGCTAATTTGTGCATGAGTGCTGACTAATTTTTTGTAGCACCAGAAAAGAGAGGGGGGGGGATTCGGTTTGTTTTGATAAAACACAGCTAACATAAAGCTGTGATATTATTTTAAAGCATATTACATGCAAATTGAGCAATGTCACCCTTCAGTGGTAGATCAATAAAATATAAACGAGAGACACATAAAACAGTAACAATTCATAATGATGGCTTTAAAATCTATTTGATCTGACTTTGGTTAGGCCAGACATGGTGCCCCCATTTCCTGTAATCTGTGAAAATGATGTACCCAAACCATAAAAAAGCTACATATTAAGTATGCTGAAAAGAGCAATAACAAGACAGTGTCATGTACAGATCCAGAAAAAAAGACCACTGCATAAAATACAGTTTCTCAGGTTTCATTTTCATAAGTGCAAGTATTGAACTGAAAAGCTTTGCCTTATATTTTAAGACCTACTGGCAATATTTATCCTAACTAGCAAACCCTTTTTTTTCTACCAAAAAATTGTTCTTTAAAGCATAATTTCGAAGGAAATTCCAAACTAAAGGAATGATGCAGCATTTACAGAACATAAATAATTCAGAGGAAACAAATCTCTTGTTCACTCTTAAACAAAATGGCAGTAATGACCTTTGACGAACTTCTAGTAGTGTTTTGCAGCCTGACTGGTCTCATTCCAACAGGAGTGTTGATTACAGAGGTGTTTTTATATTTTCCTCATTAAATGAGATCCAGGTGATCACTAATCAGTCCCTCATAAAGCAGAATGAGGTTCTTGTGTAGGAATTTAACACACACTGGCATGAAATGTTATTTATACACATGGAGATGCTGCTTTACCAATAAATTGCTGTGGGTTTTTTCTGGACCAGTATGTTTGAAAGTTGGGCCCAGGCATCTCATACATAAGATCAGACAGGGGCCTGATGTGTTCAGCTCAAATGGATGTGTACTGGTTGTGATATGGGTGAACACTTTAGGCCTCAAAGTCAGGGATCCTAAACGCAGATTGGTGATTTCCCTGCTTAAACACACCTTGTTCAGCTCATTTGTTAATTGCTAGGTTTAGTGAGTGCGTTTGAGGAGACACCCTACCTATGTGGGACACCGGCCCTCCAGTCATGGGGATCCCTGCTATAAATGGAGGTAAAAGCTCCCCTGTCCCACATGGTCCTATTTATTTCCTGAGGCCTCCTTAGACAATTATGTTTTTGTCATAGTTCATTTTTACACTACCATTTTTTACTTTCTCTTGGACCTTGTAAATAAGCTGTTTCAGTTGGTGCACATTTAAGACTAATATTTGTAAACCTCTGTTTTGAGGGGCCGTGCTATATCGTGTCTTATTCAAAAAGTAGGTAAGGCAAAATTATTCCTTATTACCTCGACATGAAACAGCATGGCTCTATATTGAATTGATGGAAATAAAAGAAATAAAAATTAATTGAATACGAGCTGTTTCTGCAGCTTAATTGTTAATATGTACCAGGGAGTGAGTAGGAGTAATCATGAGTGCCTATAACTCTTTAATTTTGAAAAACTTTTCCCCAAGACTAATTTATTTAAGCATATATTCTTTCATGCAACACAACTGCAGAACAGATTCTGTGTGAAATGTGAAGATACCTGTCTATCTATCTATCTATCTATCTATCTATCTATCTATCTATCTATCTATCTATCTGTCTGTCTGTCTGTCTGTCTGTCTGTCTGTCTGTCTGTCTGTCTGTATGTCTATCTGTCTATCTATCTCTATATATATAAACATATTTGTGTGTGTGTGTGTGTGTGTGTGTGTGTGTGTGTGTGTCAGAGATGTTCACAAGTCATTTTTTCCAAGTCCAATCAAGTCTCAAGTCTTTGAGTGGGAATACCAAGTCAAGTTTCAAGTCTCAAATGACTGAAATAAATGTACTCTTATCAGATGCTATCCAATATAATACTGCATGGTTTTTAGATTAAAGGCATGTACTGTACTATATCCTCTATTATACAGTATCAAAATGGATCAGAAGATGCACTTCAGCGGGCTAATTCAATGTGCAATGTGAAGAAAATATGAACGATTTTAACTTGATAAATGTATTTTGAAATCACATGAAATAACAAGATACAGTCACAAACTTATTCAACAGTCTTTCCTAAAATCTGTTCTGGCAGTGTTCTAAAGCCAATCATAGTGCTAAATGCACTAAACGGGCAATTGGCTGCAACTAACAACTGCAAAAAATGAGGAAAATAAAATAAAGCAATTACAAAGTCTGTCAAAAGGTTTACCATTTACGCCAAAACATCAGTGGGAACAAACCTTTAAACATTATCCTGGAAAAGGGTTTCGACAACAGAATAGTTGCATTTCAAAAACATCATGAT
>JBBMFX010073872.1:0-10452 GCA_037832545.1 Rhabdalestes septentrionalis
AGAGCGGGCTTCAGGCACGATACATGGAACACCAGATGGATTCTCATGTGAGGGGGTAAATTTAGCCTGAAAGTAACAGGGTTAATACACTCCAGAACAGCACATGGCCCCAAGGATCTATTAGACAACTTACCAGATGGTGTGTTCCGTCTGATATCCCGGGCCAAGGGCCAAACCCTGTCTCAGACCTTATATTAGGTGCGTCCCTCGTGCATCGGTCTGCCGCACACTGAAATCACTAAACCGCTTTACGAAGAGATGTGTGAGCCCTCTCCCACCCTCGCTCTGCTCTACGGAACCAGAGGTCCACCCCCGGGATGGCAGAGATGGCACCAACCCAGGGGCAAAATGGGAACTGATGCCTTAGCGCACATTCAAAGGATGTTTGAACGGTCATGGGGACGGTGCATTGAGTTCTGGGCATACTCTGCCCAGCCGAGTTATTCTGCCCAGAAGTGCTGCTGCCCATGGCAGTACGCCCAGAGGAACCTGCTTACCTCCTGTATGAACCATTCAGCCTGACTGTTGGACTCGGGATGGTAGCCCGAGGTCAGACTGACAGTAGCCCCCAGCTTCTGAAAGAAGGCTTTCCACACTCCAGAAATGAACTGGGGGCCTCGGTTCAACAGTATGTCCTCAAGGAAGCCATAAGACAGGAACACTGACTGGAAGAGCACCTCGGCCACTTCAAATGCAGAGCGGAGAGACCGGAATGTCTCAAAAACCTGTCCACTATCACCAGTTTAACAGTGTACCCTTTTGACACCAGAAGATCTGTGATGAAATCCACAGCAATGTGGGTCCACGGCCACTGCGATATGGGTAGGGGCATTAATTTCCCTGCAGGGAGCTGACATGGCATCTTGGACACAGCGCATATGGAGCATGATTTCACTGCACACTCTTCCTCGCGCCATAATGTTGACCACCACTATTCACGTTTTTTCAGTTCAATTGTGGAGGTGGTACTAAAGGCGGTCTTCCATTCGTCTCCCGCCCGGATGCGCACCAGATTATATGCATTTCGCAGGTCTAACTTGGTGAATATGCACACTCCCTGGAGCTGTTCTATTGCCTGGGAGATGAGAGGGAGGGGGTGAGAGTACTTCACTGTGATGGAGTTTAATCCTCGGTAATTTTTACAGGGCTTCAACCCCCTGTCCTTCTTCTCAATGAAGAAAAAAATGTCCGACGTGGGCGAGTGGGATCGGTGAATATACCCTTGCCAGAGCACCTCGGTGATGTAATCTTCCATGGCCCACATCTCCTATTCCAAGAGTGGGTAAATACAGTGCGAGGCGGCTCTTTACCTGGCAGGAGGTCTACTCGACAATCCCAGGGCCAATGCGGAGGGAGGCGGGCAGCCCTGGATGGGTAAAAAACCTCCCTGAGATCAATGTATGGCGAAGGGATCTCAGTGTGGGCCTCTGCATAGGGGCTCTCCACTGAAGAGGAGACTCATCATCTCCTAACGATCTGGCTCTACCCGTTTTCTGACTGGAGCAGTTCTCCACCGCACCACCTTTCCCCCTCACAGCTGTCGGTCCAGGGTGCGCACGGAAACAGTTTATGGCAGCTTCTCGACCGGGAGTCCAAATGACCGCACCATCGCTCTGGACATGAAATTCCCAGCTGATCCTGAGTCCACTAAATAAAAGGCATAACCAGACAGTTTAGTGCCACACATTCACAGACATTTTAAATTGTTCATTTGGAGAAGGAATGTAAATAGGGGTCCATGACTTGCCCTTTTCCAGCAGGGGACAAGTTGCCACTATGTGTCCCTTCTCCCCACAGTACAAACACAGTCCTGCCTCTCTTCGCCTCCTCCTCTCATGTCCTGTAAGATGTTGCGAACCCACGTCCATAGGCTCCTTATTCGGAGCCTCCGGCATGTGGTGGTTTGCCTGTAATGCCTTCCTCTGGAACTGGTGGGAGATGGGCGGGCCTTACAGTGCTGGTCCAGGCGGATGCTCAGGTTGCTTATCTGGTCCAGCGACATCCCCTCATCCCGACATGCCAGCTACAGCTGCAGGGGTGCGCTGAGGTTCTTCTTGAATACTTCGATCAGTGCTGCTTCATTCCAGCCATTTTCGGCAGCCAGTACTCTAAACCTGATGGACTAATCAGCCGCCGAATCACAAATCACTTGGCCATGGTGGGGGAAATCAAATGCCACCTTAAAGCGTACCCAAAAGGTGGGATATTCTGGTAGCCTGTCCTCCTCTCTCGTCCAGACGGCTGCAGCCCACTCCAGGGCTTGTCTGGTCAGTCTCTGGGTTAGGATTGACCTCTTCTGCTCTGGTGTGAGTTTAGGAATCTCTTCAAAATATTAATCACAGCTTAGTAAAAAGCTCCAGCATGTGGCGGGGTCGCCCCCAGTACCGTTCCAGCAGAGAGGTGTGGTTGGGTGCTTTAGCGGCTGTGCACGTCCGCTGCATTCATGTTTTCAGGCATGGACATCTTTCAGGTCAGTTGGGGTGCAGAGGAAAGGACGCACAATGGGGCTGGACATGCTTCACTCAGTTTTAATGAAAATTCAAATACAGTCAGTTTAGGGGTACACCATGCACCTTCAAGGTTAAAAAAAGTACACTCGGCATCTGGCGGTACTCTATGTTTGCCAGTACTGAGGCTGGGCTTCTCAGTCTGCAAAGACAGGCACACAGTGAGAGGGTGAGTACAACAGAGACCTGCAACTCACTGAGACCCTCGGAGTTGAGAGCATCCTTCACCAGTTGTGGCTGCACCCACGGCTCCTTGGGCTGCCCATGATACAGTCTTTTCCTTTTTTTTGTTTCTCTGACTAGGCGCCTTGAAAGTCGGTGTCCATGCAAAGCATGACTCAGACCGGCTGGGATGAAATACACACACTCACATGCATACCACCAATCACACTATGACACTATGACTCACCTATGAATAGTGACACCTTTGTAGTGTGAGGGGAGAGCTCGAGCGTGGAGAGATGCGAAGGAGCGGTTTACCCACGCAATTAATATGTGAACGCTCTGCAACCGCAGAGAGAGAAACCCACCAGGCTTCCATGTTCACAACACACACAGAGGTTAGAGTACTCACGGTTCTGAAGACTTGAGAGATGGATGGTGGCGTCGGGACTCAATGTCAGAGCGAGGAGGAAGCTCTCACTTCCTGTTTATATACCGTGACGCATAATTCCCCTTGACCTTGACGCATCACGTGTCTGTGTGTGTGTCACAGAATAACTAAATGGGACTGTTGCTGGGACTGACTTAATCATAAATAGTTGTGCCGTGAAACCCCGCTTATTCAGCAGATTTTTTCAGAGACTTTAACCAATAATTCTTCCTGGAAACTCCTGCACATTTACAGAAACCACAGAAATCCTCTGCATGTTTTTTTATTTTGAGCTGTCCGGGGTGTGTACTACAAAGCGCGTTTAACTTTGACTTACCTTAAAGTTAAATGTCATACTCGCATTTGACTAATCAAGGACAACCTTGATTAGTCAAATGCGAGTGGCGTTAACCAGCACCATGACCCCAGATAAGATGTTGATTTGTTGATTCGCATTTTTGGGTGTTTTTATTTATTGCCTCTTGTCTGTTTCCCGCATAGATGTAAATGGTTTCCCGGGGCTTTGCAATGTGATCTACATATGGCAAACCTGGAGGTCGAAAACTGTCAAAGCAAACCCTGTGCTGAGTTAAACAAATGTGTGAGTTAAACAAACCCAATGTGGTCTTAGTTTGGTTTATTTCAGAGGGGTCTGAGTTTTTGTCTAATCCCCAGTCAGCATCAGCTAGATGTTGTTCAGGTTGTGTTTAAAAGCCTGTTTCAGTTTATTGGCTGTTCTCCATCACCCTACAGGTTTGTGTTTCACCTGGATTCCTATGTGTTTGTATTCTCGGCCATCGTGGCAATTTATTTGGGTTTTTTAAATAAAGTGCAAGAAAGACAATGTCTGTCTGCATCTGTGCTGCCTGCCTGGGCGAGCCAAGCCTGGACATGACAGAAAATATTTAACATCCATTAAGAGAATTGTCTGATATGTAAGATAATAAAGAGATAATAATAAGATAATAATGCACATTAGGATTATGATTAAAACCTAATATAAATTGCACAACAACGTAGCATCAATTTATTGCTCAGATGATTGTGTGGACAAAGGAGGAAGTTAAAAAGCCTAATGGCAGTTGGAAGGAGAGATTTTTTGTGATGTTTAACAGAACACTCTATGCTGATGGCTAAAAGTACTTCTCAGTTCAGCCACCACATTGTGGAGTGGGTGATGCCTATGATGGATGGAAGTCTACACAATGTTTTCTTTCAGCCACCGTTTCCTGGTTGTTGAGTCCCTTATCCACTACTGAGCCACTTTTCATTAGCAGTTTGTTGCAGAAGACCATATATAAGTATTCTAACTCAGTTGTTAACAACATAGATGCCATTTAAATGTTTTGATGTTGTGAGCTACATATACCCTAGGGGTGAAGCCGAACCAGAATATGGAAAAGGTACAAATAACTAGGGCTGAGTATTGTTGCCGATTTCCTGAGTCAATCTGATTCCGATTCCCAGGGTCATGATCCGATTCAATTCGATTTGATTCTATATAAATGTATTTACAGATTTCTTTGTGTTAATACTAGTTTGTCTTGGATATAAATTGACTTGAGTGGAGGATATCCTTATGTTGACTGACTGTACTGCAATAATACCTGTGGACAGTAGTTTTAGCCAATAAGTGGTTATTTTTTTATTCATCCAATCCAACATTATCGTATTGTCTATTTAAAATAAAACAACTTCTGCACTTGAATAACATGAATAAATTTAACTGTTGACAGGAACAGTGTGTGTTTGTATAAGGAACATAGAGAGAGGGGGAGTCAAGAATGAAAAGAATTAAGAAAAAAGAACATCCAGGTTTTATTTATTTATTCTTACGTTCATAACAAATGAGGTGATCCATGAATTTTGGAATCGATATCGCATTTTTTGAATGAGAATCGATATTGAACAGTGAATCTATTTTTTGAACCCAGGCCTGCAAACAACGCATTTTTACGAAAACAGTATTTACACAAATATTTGTATTCGGGAAATACCCCCCCCACACACACACATACACACGCTTGCGTTCCGGAGTAGATACTCCACTGTTGAATGGCTTGAGTCTCTTGAGACTCCATCTGTATAGTTCCGACCCCTAAAACAAGCCTGGTGCAAGACACATTTCTCACAATTTAGGTAGTTCATATTCTCCTAACCTTTGCAGGACTAGTCTGACATGATCAACATGAGACTGAGCATCCAGAGAGAATATTAAGATATCATCAATGTATATTAGCACAAATCTGTCCAACATGTCTCAGAAGATCTCATCCATGAAGGATTGGAAGATGAACAGGGAGTTTGCTAAAACCAAATGGCATCACCAAATACTCATAGTGCCCCTAGTGGTGATAAACTCAGTCTTCAATTTCTCTCCCTCACTTATACAGACTAAATTGTATGCATTTCAAAGGTCAATTTTAGTGATAATTGTAGCTGCGCAGAGCTTCTCATGTGAGGATGGGACAAGAGGGAGTGGGTACTAGAAATTAAAGGTCACCTTATTGAGGGCCTATGCAGGGTCGGAGACCACCATCTTACTTTTCAACAAAAAAGAAACCAGAGGCAGCTGGTGAAGTAGAAAGAAAGATGATACCAGCTGCCAAAGCCTCCTCCACATAGCCATGGTCTCTGTTTCTGGAGGGGACAAGGGCTAAGGTCTGCTTCTAGCAACAACTTAGGTAACAATTCAATGGCGCAGTCCCAGGGATGATGTGGAGGGAAAGTCCTTTCAGAGGGAGAGCAAAAGATGTCTCTTAAGTCCTCATAAGCAGGGGGTATGATTCCTCAGTCAGTATTGGGCTCTCTACTGTTGTGGCATGGATTGGAAGAGTCATAGACTCCTCTTTATACCAATCGCTCCATGATTCGATCACTCTGGAAGACCAAGAATTACAGGGTACATGGTTAACTAACCAAGGATGGCCTAACACTACTGGATCTCAAGGAGAAGAAAAAAAATGAGAAGACTTCTTGATGTAAAATGCCCATTTTTACTTTATTGCAGGAGTTTGATGTGTGATGTAACCAGTATCAATAGGCCACCCATCTAAGCCATGTGCTGGGAGTGGTGTTTTAAGGGGAAACAATGGTCCTCTTAGTTGCCTGTGCCTCCAGAATCTACTAAGGCAGTGGCAAACACCAAGAGTCAATTCAAATTGAAACTGGCACTGTGAATTGTTCAGCAGTGAAGAGAATGGAGATTACTACCTGCTTCTTATCATACAGCTGGTCGCTGAAAGATTTCCCAGATAGGGGATGATCAAAAACTCGGTGAAAGGTCTCGACAAACAAATCTTGGTATGTGAGCACCACACTTTGGGCCATCCATAACACCACAGACTTCACCGGGGAGTAAAGAAATCATGAAATGTACCTTGTCGTTGTCAGTTTGAAACCTTCCATGTCTATGCTCCATATAAAAGGCACATTCCATTAGGAACTCATGGAGGTGGGAGGGATCTGCCCCCGGAAAATTCTGGTCGGATACCCCCCTGAAACGTTCTGGCAGGCTGAGCTTAAGCTTGTTTGCAGAAGTTGGTGGAGGAGCTGAAGTTGTGATTGGGGCCGCGGCTGCCTCTGCTTGGGGTGTGGCAGTAGGCTGCCTCAGGGACGCAACAGCTTGAGTTATTTCCCTTAGGCCTGTGTCTGCCCGGCCAAGATCTCCCGAAGTTCCGCTGGGTCCATCTGAAGGCCAATTATTTCTGTAATGAACACAGATAAGGACCCAAATGCAGAATAAAGAACTGGAAATTTGAATGATGCTCAAAGAAAACCAGGATCCAAAACCAAAAGCGAAGCAAAGAACTCAAAACCAGAAAATCAGTCCATAGGCAACCGAAGTAAAGTCCAGAAGGCAAAAAGGGTTAATCCAAAGGCCAGAAATGGGTTAAAGAAACACATGAGAAAAACACAGTCCAGAATGCAAGGCAGATCGCTCAGTACCTAGATAGGGCTAGAATACGGACTGGTGCATAGTCCTGCGGGCATATATATAGTCCCAAGAGGTCTAGCATTTAGGTGAGCTAGATCTCCAACATAGAGGCCTGTCTGGGTGCCTTTGGCTGCGCCACCACTCCTAATTCTGTCCCAGCCTTTACAATATGTATACAGTCATAAACAAAAATATTCTCATCCAAAATTGTGACTTAGTTCAACAAGCAAGATTCTTCTTGATTGGAAATGACACAGGAGTCTCCCAGAAGATACTAAGACAATGTTCAAGAGGCATCATTGTGGAAATTTTTTTTAACTTATTTATATTTGAACAAAAAGTGGCATGTCCAACATTAGTAAAACCTTTTGCAACTGTCACAGTCTATGGGAAAATACCAGTGGAGCCATGCAAAATCTTGTCAGCTATTATAGGAAGCCAAAAATGACTTTTAATGAGAGTAGTGTGAATTATACTGGACATGCCAATTTTTGTCAAAAGGTAAATAAAAGCTGAGACATGTTTTCTGCTGTTAGAGTCTCTTGTATGGGCTGGAGGATATTATCCAACAGGGGTGACATTCTCCTGTCATTCTCCACCTCTTTCACACTTTCACACTTTCAGATGGCTGATGCCACCAAAGTGTCATAAAAGGTCCTCAGGAGCTGTCCTTCCCATCCTTAATCAATCCTATCAGCTCTTTTTGCACTCTATTCAGCTCCTCCTGGTCTCCTGATTTGCAGGCCCTCCTCATCTGCTTGAGGAATGGAGTTATGTCTGCCGGTTGTTGTGTATTTTCTGAGTGTCCTGGACGCATGGTTGAAACCCCTCCTCCATAACTCAGGGTGGCAGTCACTCTTTACATGTGAACAGCTGTGTCAAATTAAACTCACTGTATATCAAATAAATGCTATTGCTGAAGCATCAGACCTGCTCTGTGTAACTCTTTGAACTCATATGGGCAACTTTGTGGATGAACTGGACATATTGCCAACCCTGACTATGACTGTCCATTACCAATCCAAGGCTATCTGAATATTCACCTTGATAATCCCAGCTCAGTGTACTATCTGTGCCTGATCAACTCTTTTGAAATCAACCTAGTTTGCAGTCCTCCAACCCGGGGCATGTGCTGCTAATTGCCTCTGTTTTACCCCTCTCACAGATATTGTGGTATTAAACATATTTTTCCCCTGATAAATTCAGGGAAAATATATATGTGTGAAACTGCCAGGACTACCAATACATTAGCTTGACAGTTTCAATTAGAATAAATGTGTTTTGAAACCTATGAAACTAGTGTTTTATAAATGTGGAAATTTTATAATATCAAGCAACCATTTTAGGTTACAATACTTTAAAGATCACACAGCTAAGCAAATGGCAAGAAATATGATATACATTCACCCTGCAATCAGGGAGTTGTGGGTTCAATTCCCAAGACTGCTAAGCACCTCTGAGGTTCCCTGAACAAGGTACCTTCCCCAAAATCTGCTCCCCAGGCACTGTGTTGCTGACTGCCATCTGCTTCACTTGGTGAATGAGTTAAATGCAGAGGAATACTTTTTTGCTATTCACACTGTGTGCTGTGGTGAGTTCTTATATGATGACAGAATGGTCACTTTAAGTATTAAATAATTTACCCTGAAGATCAGTTGAAGTAAGCTATGATGCCTAATTTTCCAGCATCACTACAAAGTGGCTAAATTGTTCTGGTAAAGTATGGGGTGCCATTTGTAAAAACAGCTTTAAAAATTTAGAGGTGTCATTTCTTCATCATTTACCACAATGTTCACACAGTTTTACTGTTAAACATGTTTTAAAAAACAGTGTTAGGTTTTGTTACATTTTCTTGCTGCGTAATTGTTAAATGTTAAATCTAAATAGTAAGTTTAAATCTAAATGCTAAATCTAAATGTTAAATGTTAAATCTAAATGTTAAATGTTAAATCTAAATGTTAAATGTTAGTGTTAAATCTTAATGTAAATGTTAAATCTAAATCTAAATCTAAATTTAAAAATGCTAAACCTAAATGCCAAATGTAAATGTAAATGTTAAATCCTATATCTAAATGTTAAATCTAAATCTAAATGTTAAATGTGAAATCTAAATGTTAAATATAATTCTAAATTTAAAATCTAAATCTAAATGTTAAATGTTAAATCTAAATGTTGAATCTAAATGTAAATGTCAAATCTAAATCTAAATATTAAATCCTATATCTAAATGTTAAATCTAAATCTAAATGTTAAATCTAAATCTAAATGTTAAATCTAAATCTAAATGTTAAATCCTATATCTAAATGTTAAATCTAAATGTTAAATGTTAAATGTAAATGTTAAATTTTAAATCTAAATGTTGAATCTAAATGTTAAATGTTAAATCTAAATGTTAAATCTAAATCCATATGTTAAATGAAAATCTAAATGTTAAATCTAAATGTTACATCTTAATCTAAATCTTAAATCTAAATCTAAATGTTGATTTTACAAACACGTGAGATTTGCTAATTGACCACGCTCTGTGATTACAATTGACTGGGACTTAGCAGGGGGCTGAACTGCTCTGATATTCCCTCACCAATATGGAGGACTTGACTTTAATGACCTCAAATCTAAATGACAAAAACATATCACGTACTCTAAATGTGAAGCTTCACAGTTAGATAGAGCTCAATGAGACATTTCCAAAGACTTTTCTATAATAGCCCCGAGGATCCGGAGTTATAAAACCATTGTGTCACTATACTTTTGTCCAAGGCAATTGTCTTCGTCTTAATAACTCCAGCTCGCCGGGAGGTATTATGGCAAACAAGGAGTCTTTGGAAAGCTCTCATTGAGCCCTATCTAACTTTGAATTTTTCCGGAGATTGGTAGTTGCCCTGTGTAGAAATGCTGCAAGCATATTCCGTGCGGAACTAAAGAACTGTTCCTGAGTGAGGTGAACAGGTCTCGGAAAATAACTTTCGCCGGGGCTATTATGTTAAACGGAGGTAATTGGAAATATGTTACCGAGCCCTATCTAACTGTGAAGTTTGACATATAGAATGACAGATAAATATTTAGTATTTGATACTGTATTTAAGATCAGTAAATGCAAGATCTGCAGAGGAGTAAATTGGTTCATAGTTCAATTATAATCATGCATGGTCTGTTGCTGTAACGGTGGCTATTTTTGGCCACCGTCTTTTGTGTTTCAGATTTTTACATGTTCTCTGGGTTTTGGGTTCTGTCTTTTGTTTAAGGGGCTTTTATTTTGACAGTGTGTTCTGGTTTGGTTGTTGTGTGTTCACTTGTCTGTGTCCATGTTGTTTGAGCACTTAGTCAAATGTTAGTTACCCCTGGTTACACCTGTTTCTTGTTTAGTTCTCATTAGGTCTCGTTTAGGTTCTGTATAAAGGTCTGTTTGTTTCTG
>JBBMFX010073931.1:0-24297 GCA_037832545.1 Rhabdalestes septentrionalis
TATACTCTTCCATGAGTATGTGGCACAGTTGAAAGAAAGTCTCAGCTGTGAATGTGCAGTTTCAAAAATAATTCATGTAGGAATGCGTGTGTATACATACAAATGCTGAGTAAGCACTTACTTAATCCTGAAAAAGGAGCTATCTACACAGTCTGCTTGTTATACATTCTTATTTTTAAGATTTCCTTTGTTTTTCTCTTATTTCTTTGACTTGGGGGCAGATTCTGTATCTGCTCTTTTCTGCACATATTTGTGCTTTCTGCTTCACCTTCTTCTCTAGTTTTTGTCCTAATGGCCTAATACCCATACACACCCATTCACTCACAAGAGGCTACAGTGTTGCATCCCAGACCTTGAAATAGAACACAGGGAAAAATCTTGGCCCATAAAATAATATTTAAAAAAAGAAATCGGAAGCTTTGAGGATAAATGTTTCCCAAAAGTAAGATGGAAAATTTAGTCCCAGCCCACAGTGACCAGCCATGGCAATCAGAGCACACTTAAAAAATAATGAGAGCAATGAAGAACTGCATACAACTCAGAGAGAAAGATAGAGCAATTAAAATTCTGTCAAGTGCCAGTGCGGAGGAGGGACAGTACAGTCCCCTTATAAACAACAAACGTTTAGTAGGACAACAGTGCTCATGAGTTATAGAGTAAACAATAATGAAAACTGAGTAAACTGACTTTGAGCAAGTGGTTAGACACCTGGTCTCAATGGCCCTAATTCATCTTTTCTGTTTACTTCTGTTCTGTGCTCCAGTGTAAGTATGCTGGGGCAACATGGATGCCATTGTACATCTGTTTTGTTTGTTTTGTGTGTGTACTGTTTTTGTGCATGCTTTGATGCTTCCCTATTGGCTAAGACATTTGCCAGAGTATAAGCTGAGAGAGCAGCCAAGAGTGACTTCCCCTCAAGGCTCAGACACTCCTCAGGCCGGCCGCACCAGCAACTCTACGCCACAGCCACAAAGCTTTCTGGGCCAGCTGCTTCAGCAAGTCAATACTGCAGCTAGGAAGCTTTCTGGGCCGACTGCCATTGTGACTCTGCATGTGGCCACAAGGCCTCCCAGTCCAGCCACATTAGTAGTTTTACACTGTAGCTTCAAAGTTACTGTTTAGAACAGTTGCTCGAGCAGTTTAAATTGACATCAAGCCTGTCAAGTCAACTAGGTAAAGGTATATTGTAATTTCTGTCATTTACACAGAACAGAGCGAATTGAAACAATGTTCCGCTAAGACCATAGTGCAAGTCAAGAATAAAAAGAGAATGGGACAAATACAGAGAGCAAAGAGAGCTGGAGAGAAATAAAAATATTAAGACATTTCCACCAGGATCAAAACCGTTTTCTGAGTCTGAAGGAAAACACAAGAGCAATAACAGGGCAAGACAACATTTAATACAGTCAGCATTCAAATGATTCTTTTCTTAAGATACTGCCATCAGACTTGCCATCGTATTTTGCTTCCGTCACTCCAATAGTTATTTTCCTCTTCTAGACAAAAGAAGACATGTGCTTTTGCATCTGGAGGAAACAGAATGATGTGCCTCAACTTTAAAATGTTAAAAAATAGAAGCCACCAATCAAAATAACAAGAGTGTTTTAATGCAGGTTGGCACTATAACAGTCACCATATTGGGGTGACTGTATACATCAAAGGGATAAATCGAGCATGAATGAAGCACTTTAGAGGAGATACAGATACTGAGTAGAAGTTACAAACATCAACTGGAATTTGCAGACTTTGATCTTATTAGCTCAGCAGTCAGTTTGTTGAGTAGCAACTTTTAATTAACAAATGTCTCAGCAACTCAGTATGGCGGATTTAGAACTGTGTTTGACTGTCTGTCACAAAAACTTGTGCAATAGGAGTTTATTTTATTTTTTTTTTCATTTTCTTCAACATATATAATGGCATAAATGATCAAACAAAGGAAGCAAGCAGGAACTTTAGATCAGTGGAAAGTGCGACAGCTAAAACGGAAGACCAACCAAACACTAATGTGAACATGGTGCTTCATGAAGGAGGATTAAAAGATCGTTTTCTAAATATGGAATTAACCATTACAGAAAAAAGGGATGAAACCACTTCCAAAAAACGGAACTCGCAGCGCAAGGTTCCACCCAGCTTTACTAAAAACAGAACAACTGAGTCAGAGCAGCAGGCAGTGTTGACAGGGCTCAACCTTTTCTGGTGTTTGGACACAGATATCAAAGTGGCATGGAAGCAAGGAATTTCGAGGCTGAAAGACAAGACGGAGCAAAAGGCGGCCCTGCACCCCACTGCCACTGTGCCAATTCATCCAGTCAGAATTTTTGTATTTTTGCTGCCTTTTAACAAAAGCAAAAAAGGTCAACCTGATCTTGACTTGGTGCTGCATTGTATCAAATAACCTTCACAGCGGAGAAGAGAGGCCTATAGGGGAGATGGTGAAAACACATTTCAGATAAAGCCTGGCCCAGCGTGAGGACACGTGGGCAGATTTTATCAGCTCCTAACCCACGGCCACATTGATTCACTGACTTATTTCTCCTCTGTAATGCTGTGTGAAAATGTGTGTTAAAGAGAGGCGACTTTTTTTCCCCACCCTTTAGATCAAACCCCCCTTCAGTCACGCAATTTGATGGTTTCCAACTTCTTTTCATCTATTAGTTGTCGTGTTCAATTTGTTCTCTAGTAATTGTACATCTAATATTGTTGATTGATTTTGTCTTATTGGTAATAAAGTGCATTAACAGTGAGCTACCCTAGCCCCAAAGCTTCCCAATGTTCTACTTCTATCTATCTCAGGCGTGAGTAGCACCTAAGGTTATCTTCGTGTTAAATGGCTCAGTTGCATTTTACATTTTTTTTCATCTTAACCATGATTTTTGTGTTACCAGGTCAGCCTGCATTACTGCAGTAGAATTAGGAGTGGACTAGTGAAAGTACACAAAACCAATGAATTTCCTATTATGAGGGATTCTGATCGTTCTGAATTTAACTATTTGTTACGAAATGGCAGTATTATTAAATATTAGTGTTCTTTGACAGTAATATTCACGTACTGGCCAGCTGGGGAGTTTCCCCTTGCAATCAGAAGGTTGTGAGTTTGAATCCCATTGGCACCACTGAGGTATCTTTGACCAAGTTCCCATCCCCAAACACAGGCCCCCGGGCACCATTGCTGTCTGCCCACTGCTTAACTTGGGTGAATGTGTTAACTCCAGTGGCCAAATTTCATACGTTTCACACCGTGTGCTGTGTTCAAGCATGGCAAATGGTTCACTTTTTCGTCACTAGACCTCTCAGCAAGCAAGCAATTAACCCAAAACACAAACATACATGTAGTTGAAATGTTTTGAATGGGCATTTATGTCCATTTGTGGCATTTATGTCCATTTAACAGTAAACATCTTTCCAACAAAGATAAAGCTTAAGTTTGAACCCATAGGCAACACTTAAAACTTGCTTACATGTGCAGGTTTACAGAGCTGTCACAACACACTAGTAAAAAATTAAATGTTTGTTTAATGCTCAAGTAAACCTTCTTTTATCACAAAGATAACGATAACCCAAATTTGAGCAGAAAGGTCCTTCTCAGAAGGTGTTAGGTGTAGCAAACATGAGACCACATCACAAGTGAAAAATGAGAAAAAGGGGAGAGGAGAAGGGAGGGAGAGGAGAAGGGAGGGAGAGGAGAAGGGAGGGAGGGGAGGGGGGGGTCAGTGAGCCACTAAACCAAGGGAGCGGATATAACACCACTAGAAGTGTATTACTTCTGTGTCTGCTTACACACACACACACACACACACACAGATCCCTATTCTCACCGGGTGATTTACTGAGGCATGTGGCCTCTTCTGACCCTGAGGCAGTAAAATGTCTCCTAACACACAATGCAATACAACATACACACTATAAAACCTCAACTGTAATACTCCAGCACTTCTCGGCCAAATCTCTCTACAATGCACCATCGATTACCACAGTTTTGTCAACAAATTACGGACACAAACGTTGACTCAGCTCACACAATACACATTGATGTTCTATGCTTTCATTAATTTAGTAATTTTCTGGAACCACTTAATCCTTACTTGGGTCAGGTACCCAGAGCCAACAGGTGCGAGGCAGGGACTCACACTGGGCAGGGCACCAACCCACTGCACCATTTACTTATGCTGTTATTGTGCATAGTGACTGACAAACGTTAATACATTTAATCCTTTCAATTTTTATAACACACATGTGGATGGGTTCAATCAACAATTTTAATCTGACAACCTGAGCGACAGTTATATTGGTTTTGCAGCAGGACATCAACAATACAGTCCCCTTTGCCTCATTTTCTGGAAAGAGATCATTGTATTTTCACCTTAACTTCAGCAAATGAGAGACTTGGTGGATGAACTCATGTATGACTATATTACTGTGTCTGGATCATTTTTTTACCTGGGTTGACTGTCATAAACAATACTATTTACCACTATCAATAACTTGCCTTATCAAAATTGTCAGAGGTATTCCCAGTTTAGTCTCTGTGTTGGCCTACATGAGAAGCTAGATTTTATCAGACAGCATTTCCAGTCCTCTGCAAACCTAAGTAAGCATGTCTTTACATGCCTTAATATGTCTTTATTTAACAAGTTCACTCTAGTTAGCTTACAGAACGTTATAGTGAAGTTATCACATGCTAGTGAGTGCAAGAACAGGTCAAGGTTCAGTTTTGGCCATTTTTACTTTTTTTTTACACTGATATCATGTCAAAGTTGAAATATTTCTATTAGATTTGCACTGGGTTCTATCACGGATTGCACTTCTCTGACTGCATTTTAGAGTAAAATAAGATTGCTCAGTGCATATGAATGAATATTTTTTAACATGATTCTCAAACATAGAGCACTTTGGTATAAATCAATGTTTTTGTTAATTTCACCCTCTAACAAAACTGCTGTAATAATTTGATAATCATTACAATGACATTTTTGGCTGTATTGCCAGGCCTAATGTTGACCCTTAAATGTCAACGCGAGTATGAAGCCAAACTGCATACACACAGCGAACTCCCACCAAGCTGACTGCACACATGCAGACACACACAGAGTAGAATGTGCTTTTCCGTCCATTTGAATGTGTCTCCCAACACACTCAGCCGCTGTCTCGAATTCTCTGTTCTGTTCTATTCTTTCTGACACTGCTGATCCTCCATCCCACAAGGAATGATTAACCCATAGTTGTGAGCATAAAAAAGGAGAGAAGAAAGAAATAAAGGAGCAAGTGAAGAGGAAGAGCTTATTAGACTGGTTATTTTTCTGTCCCCAAGACTAATACACATGTTGATACCACAATGATTACATTTAGTGTTCCTTAAAATTACATTAAGTGCCAAAATGATCTATGTGTAATTAAAGCTCTACAAGCAATTCTTCGATATTTCAGGCTTTCTAACCTTTTAATTATAAAATCACATTGTGATCATCAAATCCAATAGTTTTTCTTTACTTGCCAATAACACCTTTCTGATTACATGATACTCGGTCCTGAAACCAAGTTACCACATCATGCTATTTTAACCTTTAAAGACCTGCATGTTAAGGAATTGCTACATGCTATACAGGCTATAACACATATATGTATATGATACACCTGCATATCACGACAATCAGCATGACCCTGTGTAGCTATGGCTGTTTCAGCATGGCTGATTTAGCAAAGCATCAGCAAGTAACTCATGCAAAATCAACTACTTATCCTGTTGTTAAATTGTTTGTGGTGTTTTATTGTTTATTGTTTGTGTGTTGTTATTTTTCCATAAAAGTACACATTTTCGCTACTATTATTTATTCCAAGTGCATCTAAAACACTTTTTTGGTTCAGACACCAGTAAGCTTGAATCTGCAGAGAGACACACAGAGAAAAGGAGTCAGCTTGAGTAGCTCTCTTTTGGCTAAAGCAAGAACTGGTAGTTAGTGTTCCTCTCAAAGAGTGCCTCAAAGTTTAGCACAGTGACTGTGCATTAGAGGCAGTCTTATGGGGGTTTTCCGATACTAAATGAAGACGTACATATTGGAGGATACTTATTGGTGGTCACTATTTATCCGTCAGTGTTGTTGACTGAACCCAGACAAGCTGCCCAGCATTTTTAAAATGACCTCAGTATACTACTGTCTGTGCCTCAGCTTTCTGACAATGAGTGTTAGCCAGAGATGGGGACTTGAGTCTGAGACTCATAATCGAGTCACACTTAAGTCGCACAAACAAAGACTTGTGACTTGACTTGGACTAAAAAGTGAACATCTCTGGTGTTAGCATCGGGAAACATATTAATTATGGCAGAATGGAAGGCTGCGCCATGGTGGCAATTCATGTAATTAGGAGGAAGAATATGTTAGATTTTGTCCCAGGTTTTGTAGTATTATGTGATTGAGGATGTTCTACTGAAAAGTTCATAAATAAATTGAAGTGAAAATAGAATGCCTTGCAAATGCCTTTGCAGACGGAAATATTTTTTTAAAATGTGAAACAAAAGAAATAAGACAAAAAAAGAAAACCATAGTGTGCATAACTATTCACCCCCTCCCACAATCTATGCTTGGTACAGCTAGCTTTTGCAGTGATCACAGTAACAAGTCTCATTTTTCATGGAAAACTGCTACAGCTTCTTGAATTTGGATGAACACCGCTTGTGTACAGCAATTTTTAAATCAGAGATTCTCAATTGGATTGAGGTCTGGACATTGAGTGGGCCATTCCAAGACGTGTACCTGCACTCTTTAAACCCCTGGTGTTGCTTTAGCTGTGTCTATAAGGTAATTATCATTTAGAAAGGTGAACCTCCATCCCAGTCTCAAATCTCTGGATTTCTCTGGACAGATACACTCATCTCTGCAGTGAAGCACTCCGTTTCTTCAGGTTTATCTTTGGCCTCTTGGTTGGTGCTCTGAATAATGACCTCTTTTATGTGAGTTTTGGCGAACGACCCTCTCTTGGCAGATTTGCTATGGTGGCATAATCTTTCCATTTTCTAATAACGGATTTATTGGTGCTCCTTGGGATGTTTGTGATTTTTATACAACCCAACCCTACCTACTTCTCACAACTTTGTCTCTTATTTGTGTGGAGAGTTCCTCTGTCTTCATGCTGTCACTTGCTTGGTGGTAGCACTTACTTACTTCAAAGTGGGTGATGTCATTGCACCACTTTTCAGTGTTGCATTTTTTAGAATGATTTCAAACACATTTTTGACCTTTTAACTTACTATGATTAATCTGCAGTTTGTTTTCTAGGTCCATTAGTTAAAATCAAATTGAAAATCCATTTAAATTCCAGGTTGTAATGTAGCAATATAGAGAGAACAGCAAAGGGGGTGAATACTTTTGCAAGGCTCTGACTACTGAAACTAACAATAAATAAACTATAGATATAAACATGAAAACTATTCAGAAGTTGAATACCCATATCAATTGGGGGAAAAAAAATAAAAAACTTTTCAAAAGTAATTATCATGGCTCTGAGGGAAACATTCCTAGGCCTGTCTTGCTGGCTTTCAGAGACTTAGCTCTCAATATAAAGCCAAGAGGAAAGAAAAGCAATAAAAAATGTGTCCGCCTTATACTAGTCAGACATTTTTTCATAAGCATAAGCCACAGAATGAATAACTTGCTCCATATTATATTTTCAGCTCACTGTAGTCAAAAATTTTTGATGAACAGCAACAAAAAAAAATCAAGAGTTGCAAATGATTACTTTGATCAAAAAATACAGCAATTCTGTTGTCATCAGTAAACTATGGCCTCCAGAAATAAAATAAAAAAAAACAATGTGACACATTTAATTACTTTGTCGGTTATTTTTTAAGAAGACCAAAAACAGACCAAAATATAAAAGATTTCTGCAAAATTGGTAAAGAGTTCAAAGGGCTAATGAGCATTCACTCTTATAGGGTATTTCTATTGAAGTAGAGACAAACAGTAAAGAATCTTTTACTAGATGCTCAGGATAAAATACCCAGATCAAGAATGAACCAAATGCACAGTTGAAAAACCCCCTTGCTACACACACACACACACACACACACACACACACATAGATACCCCCACACACACACGTAGTGATAAATAATTGAGATGCTTCCTCTGTGTAAATGCACAGGGGAATATGCACCAGCAATGCATACGTGCTATGGTTAGCCTCATGTATGTATCGAGGGTATTCTGGGAATATTGGGAAAACATTCAGAGGACAGAAATTGTGTTTAGTCTGTTACAAATAAAATTATTACAATAAAAATTCTATAATTAAAAGAAATGACATAAATATAAATATATGTATAATGCCTTTCTGCAGGCATCTTAATGACTATTTAGAATTAGAATTGCAGATTTTATTAATACAATCAATAAAATGCAGATTTGCATTTTATTAATACAATCCAATCAATGTTTTTTTTTTTTCAGAATTACAATTATTAAATATTTTCCTTTAAAGCTGAATGCAAAATCATAAAATTGAAGATTAAACTGTGGGACCTGTTCAGTGTGAACAGTGTGAAATTCCATCTCATGACTACAGTGAAATTCTTCTTTGAATTAGTGCAGAGAATACAGAATGTATAGAATGAAAAGTGAATATTGAGAGATGGGGAGTGCAGGGAACCTGCTCACTCTTCAAAAGGTGCCGATTTTCTGTTCTTAATATATTAGGCATATATTAACATATGTATCATGGTGAGATTAATATTTTTGGACAATGTATTTTGTCTATTATAGAGCAGCCACCCCTAGTTTTTCCCATAGTAGTTTGTGCACACCAGTGGGTACCTTGCAGTCAAAATGTCTGGTGTTTTACCATCATTATAAGCAGAGCTAAAAGGTGTTTATGTGCAAGTGATAAGTGAATTACCAACATTTGAAATGTGGCAAGTGTCTTTAACCATGTGCCAAATAAATCGTCAAAATATACAATCAGAGTTGAAAGGGTTAAACATACACTGAGCAGGAATGACCAAACTACCAAAAAATAAAGAGGCTATTCATAAAGAATATAGATTTGATTTTGTGTAAAATAACAATACAAGCATAAATGTCACTTACATTAATTTGGGCCATATAATTATTTTAAATTCAGAAAACCCAAATACCCTGGGCAGCTAAACTATTTTGAGTTTTAGTGACACTCCATCAAAGCAGTCAGTGATTAATAAGGGCCAGAATTTGCTTCACTAAAGTGCAAACTAGGGGTGATCAGTGATTGTACTGCAAGTATGACTCAAGCTAATAACACACATGGGCTAGTACAAGATATTCATTTTCCTTAATATTGTAGCTAAGTCATATTTAATAAAAATGTGGTCCATCAACTGCATATCAAATCACATAGGTAGAAACTAGTAACCCACATTCTTAATGGCTACATATCGGTGACATGCTTAAATGAAAAAGCGAATTTTTTATTCACTAATATTTTTTTTTCATGATTATAGCATGTAGATAATGTCAAACTGCATACAATGTTTAGTCTTTCATAGCAAATGAGTTTGTGACATTTTTATTGTTACAAAAAGCTTTTCTAAAATAAATGTATTGCCATTTCGAAATTTGTTACAGGCATCAGCATGCTGGCAGGGATTTGAATTTTTCCTTCTTGAAATCAATACAGATGCCACATTTTCAAGTGCTTTTAAACCTGTAATGTAGTCCTTGCAAGGCATTGTGCCACTCCTTGATACTGAGAATGAGAAACTGAAACTTCCACACAGCCAACAGTTGCAGTGTTGATCAGCAGCTGCTCAAACTGTTTTACCAGGAATGCGCTGATCAGGTCAGGAACACTATTGAGGCAATTTTGTATTCATTAGTAAATGCCGTATTCATTAGCTTCTTTTTCAAATGTTGTGTCCACAAGAAATGAGAATAAACAGCATTCTTGACACCATATTGCCAGCCTATTGTTTTAATTTCATAACAGTAACATTTGTCACCCAAATAAGATTTCAAAAAGTTAATTTAGTTTACAGCCAAATGCGGTAAACCAAAATAAGGTTTTAAAATCAGTTTTGGGTGAATAATTCTGTGAATCCTCATAAAATGTTGGCTGTGCATTTTGTACAGAAAGCAGTAGGACATTCAAATGATCATTTTGTTGCAATGGTGCCATTTGCCTGATGCTAGCTGGTGGAAATAGACCTCATTAACTGTCAGCTTATTAGATTTGAGGCTCAACTACACCATGCAGTTTTGTGCACATTTGGTATTTATCACTTAAAAGAAGCCTAATATGTGGCCATAGAAAGTATAATAGTCATTTCCTTTGAAAACATGCAAAAAGCACATTTCATTTACTTACAATACTTAACTAGAAGGTCACTTCCTGTTATATAACATACTTTCCTGTCCCCAGTGGGAGACAAAAGGATAGTCACAAAAGGGGTGCATCCTCCCCTGACGCACTGCAGTTGCATGCATTCTCTAATCCATCCAAGCTAGAAGGTCCCTTTATGCATTGCTCCATCTTGCCATGCTTATCATATGAAACAAATCACCAAAATGGGCATTCCATCAACAATATCTATTGTAAGCACACCCCTGCAGCCTGTGGATCAATAGATTCATATAAAAAAAACATTAACTTCAGACATATTGCCCAATTAGAACAGATTAAGCCACACTGATCGGCCCATGAAGTTCATTATGAACTAAGCAGCATCATTTGCCTCCCTGCTGGACTATGTTCACCCCCATGGCCAGCTCAGGAGGGGCAATCAAGAGGCACCCGCATCCTGTGGAGGGGAAAAAGAGTTTGTCTGTAGACTAAAGGTCAGTCTCTAGGGAGTGATCTTTTCAGTCTCGTTCACTCTCGGCTTCCAGTGCACATTTGGTATTTGAATGATGAAACACAGTAATTTGGATAAAAAGGCGCAAAAAAGTTACACTAATACGTAATTCTGAATACAGCTGTATTACTTATTATAGGTTAGGGTCACCCTCAGACTTAAGCTCTGTATGTAGTAAACAAACTAAGCACCGAGCCATTCTCCAGGGTGTCCTTATGTAGGGATCTGAAGGTTCCACTGTCTTTCAATGGCAAACATCAGAAAAGGTACAATGCATGCTCCAATACATCCATTCAAAAGGTGGAGAAACATTCATTAGCGTTCTGTGCTCTACTGCAAATCAAAAACATGAAACATGATTTTAAGACCATTACAATATTTTCAGTATGTGCATAACCTTGTTATAACACAGGTTCCATTACATTGCAAAGTCTTAGCAGTTCACTTTCAATTTCCTGTGCATGAAATATGTGTTTCCAGCTGAGGTCTGTTGTCTGGTTTGTAGTGCTTCACTCTAAGTGCTTGTTATTTGTCATTCGGTTTTAAGTTCTGCTTTAGTGGTCATCAGGCCTCTTTCTCTCTTGCCCACATGCATGCATTTCAGTCACAAGCTTTCGTGTTGCCCTGTGTGAGGGGGGGATTTCATATTTGTCTTTGCCTCAAAAAAAGTCAAATCAGACCACCACAGAATGATGCTTTTACTACTTTGAATATACTATTCATTACTGTAATGTGTGGAGTGAGACAGTCTGTGTGTAGGCAGATGGGTAAAATCAAACATGAATGTTATTACTCAATTAAAAACACCTAAAAATTGGAAAACATCCATCTTCTTTTTTTACATACTTTTTAGGTTTATAGAACCAATAGAAAAAAAGTTATTTTTATAGGCTTTCTGGCAAACATTGCAAGACAAATAGTGAGTTAGAATATTTATTATGCAACTAATATATCTGAAATCCATTCATTTATGCATAATTGAATCATGAAGATATCGACAAAGGCTTTCAGAGTGGTCTGACATTCTAGAAAACTGAGTCAGAAGATTTCACAGTTGTGGGGATAGGAAATAGGCATCTGTAGAGATTCTGGAGAGCTTCCTCAGAAAATTATTACAAGAGAAAGTTATGAATAAGCGAAATGAAATTGTTTTAAAATTGTTTTAAAATTGCATTTAACGCTTTCACAATGAAGTAGCAGGCAGCCATGAATTCTACACCCGAAGAGCAGTGTGTGGTGGCTGGGAAGAAAGCATGTGGGGCGCAGTGTGTGGGGAGTGTACCTGGGAGCGATATGTGTGGGGACGGTACCTTACTCAGGGTAACTCAGAAGTTCCTAGCGATCTGGGGGATTGATCCACAACTTTCTGATTGCAGAGTGGGTGCCCTAACCACGCGAGTGTGTAACGGAGGGGGGGCGGGGGTAGGGGGAGGTTAGTGTACAAATATGTTTTTAAGCTTTTGTCCGAATAACGTATTCATATAAAACATGTTATTTGTGCTTTTCCGAATACCGTATTCATATTCGGCTCCACCCCTAATAGAAATACATTAATAATCTCCACTGCACTTCATTCATCTGATATTAAAATTGTTTATATTGTTTTACATGGTTTTTAAAAAATCAGAAAAGACTTCTAATATCCACTATAGTTCACAAAATGAGGATAATCTTAATAGACAAATTTGCCAAGCTTTTAGACATTCTTCAACATTTTCCTAGCCGTGTATTTGCTGTAAAGCTTCAACGGAAGGACATTCGGCTGAATGCTTCTGACTCCGCTCAGAAAGCTCCAGGTGCTCTGGAAAGTGTTTTTCCTTGTAGTTCTTACTAAAAACGCTGGACACCATCCAACCACTGTATGTTTAAACATGATCCACAAGTTCAGGAGGACTTATGTTAGTCTGTCAGGGTGCTTTTAACATTGCCGCCTGCTTGCCACTCGTATGTTCAGTGGATGATCCCGCTGACTCTGATGATCTCTAGGAAATACAATATATATGTATATTGGGTTTTGTTCATTATTGATGAACATGGAGAGCCTTCTGCTACATAATTTAGGCAGAATGGCTGACAAGTGAAGTATACATGCATTTTGCATATGTGGGTACTGAATTTTATTAGTAGTAATGTATTGAAATCCACTGTGTGTGTTTAACAGCCAAAATAAAGAAACCATGCACTGACGTTAGCTTGGCACAAACATACCATTATCTCAAAGGGGCACCACAACAAATTAGCATTAATTTAGGACCTGTATTTTATCCCTGTTTGGTTGTTTGACTAAGTGTCACAATGGCTGGCCCCAAATTCTAAATGATCAACAGCTGCACATTGGGTAATATTTGTTTGAATATTTAGTATTTGAATATTTCTTCTTTAAGAACTAAATCTATATAAATCTACACACATTTGAAAGGCAAGATTATTTTATATACTGTCTTATATGGTTAAATGTTACATTATAGCTCCAAATGACAGCAAGAAGATGGTACTGAACAGCTCAACATTAGTAATGGAACAGAAATATGGCTCTTCATTTGGTAAATCACCAAAACTGACATTATGTCTTAAATGTACATCTTTATCATCAATGCTATCTAGCAGACTAATCTGAACAGCATAATGTAATATTTCTCTTTCCATTGCTGTTAAAGGGAAAGTGTACAGATGTAAAACTATGAAAATACATTGAGCAAATGAACAATTGTAGTTAAGCATAAACAGCAGTTGTTTTTGAGAATGCCAATTCGTTTGAAATCATCAGCGTGTATTTTAACCGTGAGATGCGATCTAGCCCATTTATTTACATATAGGTAAAGAAATTACATTTCTTACTTTTCCTTATAATATCATGTTTGAGTTTACAGATTTACAGCTTTAGTCATAATTTTGCAAACATCCAATAATTTTTGTTTATTTCCCATACTAATTTGTAAAATCCCACAGAAATACATTAGTAATTTCCACTGCACTTCATTCATCTGATATGAAAATTGTTTATATTATTCAAAACACTGATTCCAAACTTGTTTAAAATAGTAGTGTTGATCCTTGAGTGCCCTATTCATTAGACTTGGAAGGAAATGGAAAATTACCATCGCATGAAATGTAGTAAGTAGATGGGAAGGCTTTGGACAGCTCCTTTTGTGCTGCATTCCTCTCAAAATAAACCCAAGGTCGCTTTTCTCAGCATCAAGGGGCTTGGCTAAGCGCCGGAGTAATTAGCCCTAAAAATGATAAAAAGACAATTGCATTCAAGTGTAGTGTTCTTCACGTTAGAAAGTTCCCACAGTATATTTTAGCTTTTCATTATGCATACCAAGTTCTGACTGCAAAGTCTACTTTCACTTGGAGTAGGCTGACTTTATGAAGTGATGGCGCATTATGCTTGGAGGTATCTTTGAATGGATCTTTAATATACTCTATGGATACTGATTAAGTCCAGGCATAAACTGAAAAAAGGGCTTATAATAAAATGTCCCTTGGTTTTAAACAAATCTCTGCCCTATGGTTAAAATTGTGCTACTGTGATATTAATCTAAACTCTAGAGCACAAATAAATAGAATAATAATTAGCTTTTTATTTACCAAGGCCAAATGTAGGTACACATATTTTTTTATATTTACCTAAATATGCCTTTTTTTCTTCTTCAATGTGCTTTTGCAGGGATTTTTACAACAATTTGCTGAAAATTATATGGCCTGATGGAACAATAAACATGATATGAACATCTATTGCAGAGCTGTAGCTTGGACAAAAAACAAAATCAAACCTGAGAATCGGAACCAGGGTCTACATAAACTGCTTCATCCAGGCCCAAAATCAACCAGGACCAACCAGAGAACAGAGCAAACATCTACATTTTTGATGATAGAGCCTACCAAATCACCTCAGTGTGATTAAGTGAGGGGTTTGTGAATGCCAGAAACAAGGAGCCTATGGGGGTTTGTGGAAAACCTCAAAAGGATAAAAGAACCCAAGCTGAGCCCAGACCCAAGGCCCAAGTTCTGATCTGCAAAGATTAACGTGTGAAGAACACTCCAAATATTTCATGGTTATAAACAGTCAGTAAAAGTCCGTTCTAGTCCTTCAGTATTACGATGGCTGAAACATTCCACCCAAATGATCCAGCAGCTGCAGACTGGGTAAGCTGCTAATTTAACGGTGGTACTATAACCTATTCATTTATCAGTCTCTCTCTCTCTTTCTTTCTCTCCCGCTCTCTGTCTTTGTGGAGCTTGAGAGTCCCTTAGGAAAAAAACATATATACTGCTCTGCAGTCTCTAAAGGTCCTGTTTTAAATGCAATCAATGTCTCATTATAATCCAATGCTATATATCTAAGTCCTATTTAGGCTGAAGATTAGGGGGAAAGGGGCTGTATTCCTTGGTCAATATATTGGCAACAGATACATGCAAGAACACAGATGGTCTCCTTCAAGCACAAACGTCCATTTAGAGGCAGATGCTGGAATGCATAATCACACCTGTGCAGTTTGTGAAGATAATTCCTTCATTTACACCTCCTTCAATCTTTCATTCAGTTTTAACATCTAATCATCTCACCATAACCACCTAACCAAAAACAAACAACAGTCAGGAAGCCACTACTAGTTGTGTGTTTACATTCCTTGCTCAGAATGGAATGGTGTGAGTTTCAACAAGTTTTTCAATGGTCTAATGTTATACATACATCCACGGAAAAAATATATATACTTTTGTTCACTGTTTGCACAATTTGCGGCAGTGTGTGTGTGTGTGTGTGTGTGTGTGTGTGTGTGTGTGTATGTGTGTGTAAAATGCACAGGTGGCTATTTTTTTATTTCCTATTGGAGAGTGAGCTGTGTAAAAATAATAAGTGTCTCCGTATGTCTGTAGTGGTGTTTGTATAGCAGCTGTTCTATTTGCTGTAATCCTGCAGCTTCACTGATTCAGTTTGCGAATGTAATGATACAGAATCACACATGCACACACGATGTGCTTATCATCACTATTTGCAATTGTAAAACAATGAAAGGGCATTGTGTATTTTAACATAGCGTTATTATGTGTCGTTTTAAAACTTTCTCCATGTTTGGAATTTTGAATAAAGTATGGTCGTTAGTGTTTTAATCAATAGTGACATGCACATTCTACACGAACAGACTCCCACAAACTGCGAAAGCAATAACCAGAAAAAAAGTGATGCAGTGTCTTGTTTTAGTCCATGGCTGTAACTCCAGCGTCATAATAAAGTCTGTCATCTTATTGACAGAGTCTGAAATTTCACCATTTAGAAGTAACTACAGTGAACAGGATGCTCTCCAGGCTGATCTGTACAAGGACTCCCCATTATCACTGTGTCTCTTCGGTAAAGTACACAAAAGGTAACAGGTTATCCAATGTATACAAATCTTAACAAGATATTGCTGCATTTGCTCTGTTTTGCTGCATCACAGATACTGAACACTGTGTCTGGAAGAGATCATAAGATTGGCCATAATGAAAGATATCTCGTACTGATAAACTTTGAGTAATTTGTTTTATATCATTTCTAATCTAATGTTTGCAATATGAAGGCACAGACAAAGTAAAAGACATGGTTGGAAAATTGCAAGATATTTCTCAGTGGTAGATCAGATCATTCTGAAATCAACAAGTCTCTACAAATGTAGGTGCCACCTCTATGCCAACAAATTATTTGGAAGATGTTATTTCATCTAGCCACCACTCAACACTTTCTATTATTAGAACTTTGAATGAAACCCCATTTTATTGTCAAATTCAAAAACCTGTTGGGTGAGAATCTAAAAATTTCATAATGATGTGTGGTCTCAGATTGCCAATCTCATTTAGTTTTATAGAATAACACTAATTGTGATGTTGTAGTAATAAATCCAGGGGTGATTTAACAATACTTACAATGTTGTATACATGTATATTGGGGGTGGAGCTGAACCGAAATACGGTATTCAGAAAGGCACAAATAACGTGTTTTTACAAATATGGTATTCGGACAAATACTTTAAAAAAATATTTGTATTCAGGCACCCCCTGCAACCCCCAGTCACACGTTCGCATGTTAAGGGCACTCGCCCTGCGATCAGAAAGCTAGGCACCTCTGGGGTACCCTGAGTGATGTACCGCCCCCACAAACTGCTCCCCAAGCGCTGTGTTCCTGGCTGCTGCTGCTTCACTTGGTGAATAGGTTTAGATGCAGAGGAGGATTTTAGTGCTGTTCATACTGTGTGCAGTGGTGTGTTCACATATGACCGATAGATCACTTTCACTTTTAGATACTCTGCTCCCCCACCCCCAACCACTCCTCCCCCCGCACACGCTCAAGTTCATTGTAGATTAGAAACATCAAAAGGAGCAACTTCAACCATTTATCTAGTTTTCTTTCACTGGAAAAACTAGGAAAAAGTCCAGCCATGCGTTCTTCTCACAACCTGATAAATGCCCAGTTTCCATTCGGGAAATAGCATATAATAACAAGTAACACCATTTGACAAGCACTGCGTTGAATCTGATATTCCAATAAATGCCAGAGAAGAGCACAAGGCTGTATGATTTACGTTTGGTGGGAATGCGGGGGTGGGGGTGGGGGGTGTCTGTGAATGAGAGAGTAAGAATAAGAAGAAAAGGGAAAGCAGGATCTGTGAGGAAAAGATATGAGAGAAAAGGGAATACAGAACTGTGCGCACATGCACACATATGCCTTGATACATAAGGCCTTGGGGATTTGTATATACTCCCACACTTGATAACCAAGTCTTAACCCAGAGAGAGACAGAGAAAGAGACAGAGACATTCATTCACAAAATACTCTCAGACGTACATATAAATAAAGCAACATCGTCTTTGGGGGTTTGCAACAAACACTGAAAATAATAACATTCTGCCAAAGACTACAGCCTGAATTATCAAGCCTAACAAAAGCTTGCTTTTGTATCAGGACAACAATCCTGTTTTCCAGCACACAATGAACACATCAAAAGGAAACAATCAGCTGAAATTCAGCTTCACAAAGAAACTTTAGTCACATCTTCTATCAGCGAAGTCTGCAACACCCAGCGTGTGCCCAAATTCTATACTTCTTTAAACAGTATGCTCTGTATAATATTATAATAACCAATAGGTTATCTTTACTAACAAGGGTCACAGGGTGGGTGTAGAGAACTCCACGCAGAAACTGGCACCCATTTTTAATGAGGCCGCTGTTCTGTTGCAGAGCCTGGAGATGTTTGTTAGAGGCATATGAAATTTTCATACAGAGTAAAGCATTCCCTTTCATCCTGCAGCCCCAGTCAGAATGAGCCCCAACCCAAGCAGGAAGCAGGGCCTGGGCCTGGAAGCTCCACGTAAAAGAGGTGGGAGGGTGGGCGTTGTAGGGGGGGTTCGGCTATGCCTTCAGGTGACATCATCTAAAGATGGTGGAGATGGTGGTGGGGTGGAATCAACAACCTCAAGGACAATGTTTTTGATTCCACCCTTTGTTCGTGTTAAGGATGATGGCACATTTCCTCATAGCAAGAGACGGTGAAGGATAGCATGTGCTTAAAAAATAAAGGATGTTTTTTGTTTAATGTCATTTAATGACCAGTGTTACTTAAGTGTTACTTAAAGCTTCTGCACCAGTAGTCTCCAGCCTTGGTAAAGATCACCAACCTTACTGAAAAGTCCAGTTCCAGCTACCATCCACAACTGGCTAATGATTTTCTTTAGCTCTTAACTGGCTGGAGTATTAAAGTGAACTAAAGTTTATAGTGAAATGAGTGTGAACACACGACAGCACCCAGTGTGAACAGCACAAAACACTTTCTCTTAATTCAACCCATTCTTGAAAAAGCAGGCAGGCAGGAACACAGCACACAGGGGGCAGTGTGTGGGAATGGTACCTTCCTCAAATGTACTTCAAAGATGCCATTAGTAGTCCTAGTATTCAAACCCACAACCTTCTTGTCACAGAGAAAGTTTTAGATGTGCCCAGAACAACAAAGTCAGAGAACAAAATGTTACTAACATCTACAAAGCTTGGCACTTAAAGGGGACCTCTTATGAAAATGCAATAAAAAAAATAAAAAAAAACTATAATAGGTATATGGGCTATACAAAATATGTACAGGATGTTCTTTGCACAAAATCACTCACAAGAAGAGATCTCACCAGTTTTATTCTTCACAATTTTGGTCTCTTTCAAAACGAGCCTTTTCAGGTCTCTGTACCTTTTATGCAAATAAGCTGTTGCTGGCCACGCCCCCACCCATCCTATGCTTATAAAATGAAACGAAATGAACAAGCTAGTTCATATTTAACTGCAATAGAAACATTATTTGTAAGTACTTACATCCCCCTCATCTACTGACTTGTCACGGACAGTAGGTACAGATCCCCCCTCAATACTGAAGTTCCTTATTCACAGCTGCTTATTCAAATTTTTAAGGTGGAATGAAACCGATTGTTCCTGGGACATGGCCATCAAAAATGAAATGGAACCACACAGTTATTTAGTTTTCTTTTTCTGGGAGAAAATTGTAGTGATTTGGGCTGTTCTTTGCAGCCAAGAACACTACACATTATGAGACTGTGGTCGGTGGGCTGTAGAAGAGGGTTTATGATTGACACTTTTTAAGCCCCTCCCCACACCACTACCACTGATAAGCATCTTCAGAGAGCACAGAAAATTATTGAATACTGAGGATCTCCTAGTATGAACGAGCACACAAATCAGTATCTTTGGCACCATTTTCCATTAACCCATTTCAGCAGTGCAAGGTATACAGCAACATTAAAGTGAAAAAATTTTTAAATTAAAGAATTAAAGAAAGTCTTTTTTTGCACGGTTTAGCTGTTTTTGTATGGTTTGTTATTTCTTGTTGTAAGTTTTAAAAAATCACATATTTACAGTCATTAAATCAATATGGCTGAAGCTTACTGTGTGGTAGTCTACCCAATATGCCCATCATTAATATGAAAACATGCCTTGTGTTCACTGGCCCCCGGGATAGGCTTTGGGTTCCCATATCCCTAGTAAGGATTAAGTGGTTACAGAGAATGAATGAATGAATGAATGATATATCATTATGAAACTTCCAAGATATGTTCACAAAACATGATGTCATAGAATTTATTTGGATTTTTTAAAATCCACATTAAAAAAACACAGAAATCTATGAGCACATGAGGACTATGTGTTTCACTCTTGCAAATAAACATGTAGCTGGCATGTAATCTAGAAACACTAACAAGATCCTCAAAACTGTTAGAAGTGTACAGGTAGATGTCTTGATTTTCTTGACATCCTGTAAACAATTCATTCTTTTTGCTACTTAAATTCATATATGGACAATATGACCTGGGGAGTGAATGGAACGATTTAACAGCATTTATCTTGTCTTTAATTTTAAAGAAGGTTGAGGAAAACTCATTTTTATGATACTGGCCTTTTAAGGCAGGTGTCATGGTCATACTGTACCACTAAAACATATAAAACCCACTGATAAGCATAATTCTGTGTGTTTTGCTTAAGTAAAGGTGTTTAATGGCCCTCGTGTTACATATAAAAAGTGTCTCATCATAAAACTCAATAATAAGAGTTCACACAGGGGTTTATGGCAGAAAGTGGCACTGACTCTTTTGAGTTGCTCCCAAAAGTCAAGCAGATTGGTTTAGCACAGGAATCTGTAGCAATAAACACAGCACAACAGGGATGAATTGGATCTAGAGTGATTCATTTTCCATAAACCAGTGCAGTAAATCTAATTACAGCAGATTTTGTAGGGTCAGTTGCACACATAATCACAACTTACAATGGCACAACATCCAGCCTACTGTTATATTTCTTTTTTTTCTTATTCATTATGACTCCAAAACCCAGTCACTCTGTACTCTGACAGCCTCTTGCCTCCAACCCCACTGTCTCGCACACCTTCGCTTCCTTACGCCTCTTCTTCTCACCTGTGATCCTTCTTTACACCCTTCCCGATTCTGTTGTTGAGGAATGCAAGATTGGGTGCTAAACAGCTGTGGTTTTAGAACAGACATGCACAAAGGCTTGGCTGATTTTGTTTTTTTATAAATTAATGCTCAGTGACACTGTGTGATTGTGCCTGCAGTGCACACTAAAAGTGTGTGTTTGTGTGTGTGTGCATGCACTGGTGAAAGTCTCGCTGCTCTCTCAAGCTCATTCCCATTCTCCCCAAGTGCTTCTCCATCATGCCCAGCACAAGGGGCTCATTGTGGGCTTTGGCGAAACCACAGTGAAGGCCACAGCAGAATCAAGGATTACGTCTCCTCTTTGAAGCCTTTCGGCTCGGTGCTCCGAGGCCGCTCCGCTCTTGCCAGCACTAAGGCCCAGCAAACACATGCCAGCTCCTGTTCTACTCAGCTGATCACATGCAGGAAGTAGTGACAGTTAGGGGGCTGCAGCTCACCCAGCGTTCAAGATGAACTGTTCAACCGGTCAATCCCCAAACAAACATTCCTGAGAAGAAGCTCCTAAAGATGTATACTCTGTGTTATGAATTAAATCACCCACATCTTACTTTTTTACCTCCAAGGGTGATTTTTATATATTTTTTTTGCATTTTATGTGTCGGGTTTATTTTAACTGACCACATCCCAACCTCTAAATGCATTGATCTTCTGTAAAATCAACTTCACCAAAGGCTGTTTTGGCAGTTTAGCTGCAGCTTTAGACATTCAGGTATTGGTTTTCAGTGTGTAGCATCACTACAAAATGCAACCAGTTACTGCACCACACAACAACTTGATTGGTTCAATTTCAGATTCAAAAGTGCTTGCAACAAAATTATTTAACTTATAATGGAAGCCAAGAACATTTTTCCTTCTTCTGCAAAGTTACTGTTTTCAATATACAGGGTTTAGTTTCAATAAATCAACTCTAAGGAACTTAAAAATTTAGCCCCCACACCAAAACATCTTCCCACATCCCTGGGTGATTGCCATACTTGAACCCCACTCAGTCTTGCACATTCCCAACCTCACGGCTACAGCTCCTTACTACAGTTCACAGCTCTGTCCATAATGTCTCTGTGGTGGGAAACCAAGGCAGTCCAAAAGCCCATGCATACAGGTTGAGTAAGAAGGGTTTCCTTTATATTCATCATTGTACCCAATGTGACGAGGACAACAAAAATATGAAATAATATATACAGAATTACATGTCAGTTTAAAAATGCTGGATTTAAGGCTTTTCAGTATCTGCCTGCAGTTCAGATTTGACAAGAATAAGAAAAACACACATTCAGTCAAGTCCCCTGGTCAACTGGTACACTAAAGATGAAATGGACAGCCTATAGCTTACATTTAGCCACTGCCTTACCATGTAGCTATTGCTAATATTCACCTACACTTTACTGCTATCAGGAAGAACTCTAATGTACTTGTACAACAACTAATATATAATGCAGATTTTTAAGGTCTGCATAACAGCATAGAACCCAATAACCATGCTGAACATTGATGCAAGACTTAGTAAAGGGTGTCATTAGTGGTGTTCTTCCATTTCAGTTCATTAAATAAACAGCATTATACATGCTTTTGTATAAACAAACACAAACCAAATCAATCAGATGCCAACAAACACTGCATACACACTGCGCTTCCACAAATACACACACAGTAACAAAGCCAGTGATGACACCTTTCTCTTCTTGTTAACTGTGCAAATTAGTTTTTAAAGACCCTAGCCCTACAATTAACACTGATGCTAATAATGGCAAAACCTTCTAAATGTTCCCATTATGGCAGTGGGTGTGTAAATGTCCTTTAACCAACATATCTGTAGTCAAATCACACAGAATCGTCAGAATATCTTAAAAATAATCAAAATAACAAGAATTCTTTTTACATGCAACATAGCCCACCTAATATAACAGGAGATGGAAATCATTTGGTAAGATATTACTAATGGCCAGTATTCATAAAGCTTCAGGATTCATATGTAAACCTTTCATGACAACTGACATAAACTCACAAAGGTTCATTTCAGCAAGTTTCTGTTTCTCAGACTACTGCTTTAGTCCCTGTAATGTCAGTTACTATGAGTGGTTTATGTACATTCCATGGTGTGACCCAATCAAACACACAGTCAGAAACACCAGACAGTGCCATTAAAGTATAGGATTAATAAACATGACTGTGATTCTGGTTCTCAAATTTTCAGCAGTCTCAGAAGTAATTCCATTGTCAGTTAGGGTAGAAAAAGCAAGCCTTACCTGTGTAGGGAGTGAATAATAGATAAAGAGTGAGGGTGTATGGGAAATGGTACATTGAAGGGGTTTCTGAACCAAGTCCATCCCTACTGTAGAGGCAGGCTGCATCTCCACCACTCAATCACCTACTGTCTCGCTGGCCAGGGTGCCTGGGTCAAAGGCCAGTTGCCCTCTAACACAACCATCCAGTGTGTGTGTGTGTGTGTGTGTGTGTGTGTGTGTGTGTGTACATGTGTGAGCACCTAAATGCATAGAAGTGGGAGGACACAACAAAATAGTGTGCGATGAAATGAAATAGATGTTTGTGTGTGTGTGTGTGTGTAGGTGTGTGTGTGTGTGTGTGTGTGTGTGTGTGTGTGTGTGTATGTGTGTGTGTGTGTGTTTTAATCCACATTTTGAGGAGGACCTTTTCTAAAACCAAACAAAATATTTCATTGATTAAAACTAAAAGAAAGTAAAACCATTTAAGTATGGAGTTTAGAACATTAGGACTACACCCTATTCTGACTAGATATTATTCATTGAACACATGGATTAGTTACTTAACGTGGAAAAGAGTTCTGTGTAGTAGTAATTTCTATTTAGTTTATGTAAATAATGTTTTTTAGTTAAGTAATTAATTCATTTTCCTGTAGATAAAATCAGGTGCTCCTGATGGAGTTGAATCAACTCATCTGATGGCTTGAGTGCAACAAAAGGTCTGAAAAAAGAAAATAGTTCTGAAAAAGAACTGTATTTGTCTAAATAAAATATCAATAACTTTCCTAAAACAAAAAAAAATGTTTTTCAATGTTATTTGTTGGTTTAACATATATGCAGCTCTCCTCTGACTGTCTGTACTGTAGAATTTGTCTTAAAGGAACAATGAAGAGATCTGCTTAATTCTAAAGAATACAGAAGGATGGGGAAATTGTAAAAATAGATGACTAGTTCTGGTACATAAAACCATTTAAAGTCCTGGACATCGGGCAAGAAAAAAGCGTTTAATGCATTAAGTGAATGGCAAAAATACATGTACAAGTGCCTTTAAGAGTGTGTTTGTGTGTGTGTGGGGTGGGGGTGGGGGGGTGTCTGTGTGTGTGTGTGTGTGTGTGTCTGAGCACCCATAAATGCATAGAAGTGGGAGGACACAACAAAACCGTGTGTGATGAAATGAAATAGATATTGTGTGTGTGTGTGTGTGTGTGAATGTGTGTGTGTGTGTGTGTGTGTGTGTGTGTGTGTGTGTGTGTGTGTGTGTGTGTGTGTGTGTGTGTGTGT
>JBBMFX010073941.1:0-10451 GCA_037832545.1 Rhabdalestes septentrionalis
CTTTACAATATTCCACACCGAACTCATCCAACCATATTTTAATGGACATTGCTTTGTGTCCCGGTGCACTGTCCTGCTAGAATAGAAAAGGTAATTCCCCAAACTGTTGGAAACATTGCGTTTTCCAGAATGTCTTGGTGTGCTGTTAGCGTTAAGATTGCCTTTCACTGACAGTAAGGAGTCTATACCAAACCCTGAAAAAAGATGTGTCCCAATACTTTTGTCCACAGAGCGTGTTGCTGTTAAACAATTTAATATGAAATAGTTGAAAACGTTTTTAATCGCTTTTAGTAGTCTAGTCTGTTTTTGTTTTTGTCCGCGTTGGTAACTTTTGTTCGAGTTGAAATTTGAAATGTTTGAATTGAGACCACGAGTGTATGGCAGTAGCGTCCCCTTGTGTTAAACATGCTAAAACACTTGCTGTAAAATATTTGCTCGGGTTACGTGATGACATCACCGGGGACGTCCGTGGGAGGCCGTTTTAATCGTTATCGGACAGATGCGGAAGTGGCAGAGTGCGAATGTCAACAACATATAAAGACGGAGGAAAGGTACGAAATCGGACTCGTCTCCTTATTCCATACAATATCACGAAACATTTTGCGCCATGGTAACTGAAGGATGAAGTATCTGGGCTGCCCTTGAGCTGTCAGTGACTTAGAAATGATATAATCTTAACAGCTGCCAGCCTGTTTTAGCTTAGCTTAGCTAACAGAGTAAGGGCAATAAAGGGGGAGAGCAGCTCTAATGGCTCTACCTGGTATTATTAAGCCTGGATGTCATTTGAGGCACACTGAGAGAGGTTGCAAATGCCTTTTTTGCCTGCTTGATCCATTTTAGTGTGCTAGTGTGTCATTTGTCATGGTGGATTTTCGAATCGAAACCAAACCAACCACAAACCTGCGTCACTGTTGAGAAAGGAAACGAGGCGAGGCAGAAGAGAGTTTGATTACACTTCTGCTTACACCCCTGTTTTTGTACAGTTTCATCCTTTAATCTATCTTTGCTGTGTTTTTCCCATGTTGTTTACGTTGCGTTTTTATACTTGCGTTGCGTAATTAAACTGGTTTAACCTGCCCGGTTTAAATAGTTTTGGATTAAATAGCGACTTTCAGACACAACACAATAGGAACAAATATGTAATGAAAAGTTTCGGGGTATTTTACTAGCGGCACTTCTCAGGTCTGTCCACCTGTACTTACTTTTGGCTTAAATGATCCACCCCCGTAAGTGTTCAAGCCACGTTATTTTTGGGTTTCCTGTGTTATTTACCGGAAAATATATTCACGCGGTGATCAAGTATTTTGTGTGTGTGTATATATATATATATATATATATATGTATGTATGTACGTAGGTACGTACATACATACATACATGTGTATATATATAACATATATACTATTTTGTAGTGCACTTTTTATATTATACTATGCTATTGTTTTGTATTATTTTTATATTATATAATAATACTTTTTATGATAAAATTTAGAGTAGATTATATAATACTCTTCTTACTTTCTTTTGTTGTCCTGTTCACTTTGCTGCTAACAATGTCAATTTCTCACCTGTGGGACTAATAAAGGGTTGTTTTATCTTATTTACAGCAAGAGGCTTTGGCTGCGATGGTATCATGTGCTGTGGACAACTAATGGATTTCTCGACCATGTATTTGCCATGGAGCTGAGCTCGTTTTTAATTTGTTCAACACAATAACATCGTATGTCTTTGAACAAAACAGCATGGCTGCACTTTTGTACAATCTTCCTATCCTTGTTACTATATTTTTGACAGGTACGAGTTGTTCTAACTTCTATGTGTTGACTGACTCTGTTTATAATGCTGGCTTGTGTCAGACTCTTTTCACACATCCTTATGGCAAGTTAAGATGGTTTCTGTTGCACAAATAATTAAATTATTAAATTGAGACAGTTATGCAAGTATGGAAATGTGGTGTGAAATTGCTGTTTTCATAAAGGTAATAGCTTAGTAGAGCTTAAGCTATAGTTGTCATGGCCAGCTAAATGTTACATACAGACAGTATACAGTAAATACAGTGTGTTACTTGATTTAATGTTTTAAATGTAAAAGACATTCTCTTTAGTTTTACTGAACCAGATTAAACCAACTACTGCTATTCCCACTGAGCCAGTTCCGTGTACATTACGCTACAGAGTGGTGGTAATGACAAATTTGTTTTTCAAACTTACACTTTTTATTTGCATCTCCCCCCAACAGTTTTCAACCTGGAGCAGGCCTCCAGTTTGAGTAAGTGGAAAACTCTCTAACTTTGAAATGTGTCATGCACACGTTGTGTCAAGTTTTTAAATTTGATTTAGACAACTGTTTTTTGCCTGTGTGGATTTTATAATATATATTTTACATCAATCCATGCATATAACATTATGCATTATACTAAATATTTAATTGAATAATACTGCAGTGTAATATAAAATTGTACAATGAATACAGTATAATGTAAATTAGTTTACATTTTTGTCATTGTTATTACGTAATTTATTTGGAGTTATATAAGATAATCTGTGTAATTTTCCAGCAATTTTGAATTTCAACACCCTGTAAGTTTCAGCACTTTCGTCAAATAAATGTTTGCAAAAGCCTGCAACATACTATAATCACTAATTAAAAGGTTTTTGGGTATCAGTTTTTATGGTTGTTGTTTTCTTAAGTTAATTTACTCCCTTCTTGTGTGCAAGAATTTCTTGGTTGGTTGTGTAATTTAAGCTGAGAACTGTAATCATACTATTTTCTCATATTATTGATAATGATATTTCATCTCTGACTTGATGGCATTCAAATGGATGTGAAACTTACTTCCATTTTTCTCAGTAATTTTGACTTCATGTTTTTATACCTGAAAAATTTATTGTGTGATAACCTTCTTTATAAGCACCCTTTTTTTTTTTTACAATGGACTAAAAGATTAATCAAATTAATGTTTTCTATTTTTCTTTGCTGATATTTTGGGAGATGTTTGAAAATACATTTTTATTGCAGGAATTCTTTTTTTTATTGCAACTATTATGTTTCAGAACTGTTATACCATATGTAGCCTTGTGTTAATCAAGGTATTCCCCTTTTTTCTGACAGTGTATTGTGGCAACTCACCAAAAGTACAACAGTACAGGCAAGGAGAAATTTTTAGTTCAACCTATCGTGGCCCACCAGGCCCAATTAACTGTAGCTGGACAATCATCTCTGAAGTGGGGGAACGAGTCGTTTTAAGGTACTGTCGTCACTTTATGATGTAAACAGAATACATAATGCTTACTTTATATACAAAAAATGTGGTGGAACCTTTATACTGTCAGATATTTAGGAAGACCGTACACTGCACCTGCATTAAATTAATATAAAACAGGTACTCTAAAACCAGTCCATTATGTCCCAGAAAAAAAAAGATTCCGTTGCAGCTATTTAAAGTTAGGGTGTAATGGTCAGATCCTGTTTAGTGAAATATTTGAAGCCCAGATATAGTCTTAAAAAACAGCTGTGTAATCTAGGTGTATGTTGTTGTTAATGTCTGCACATCTAGAATGGACTAGGTGATGTCCTAAATTTCTACATTAATTACAGTCAGAGTTTGGAAGTAATAATAGAAAAGCTGGAAATGGTAGGTGTGCTAATTAAAATGTGCTATAGTTTGACCTTACTACACAGGCATGGTAAAATTTCCCATGTGCCACCTTAAAGGTGAATTCTTGTGGCTTTTTCTATTTAAAGCACTTATATCACATCTGTTTCTTCTCTTTCGAAGTTTCTCCGAATTTACTGTTAAATGTGGCCGGGAATGGGTAAGCTTGACAACGCTTACTGGCTCGCCCATCTCACTCTGTGGTTACCAGCTGCCTAAGCCAATTGAGTTGTATGGGGGAAACATTACAGTGACACATCACTATTATCCACACTTCTATTCTGTTGCAGGATTCCGCCTGTCATATATCCGAGGTAAAGTGTACATTCTAGCCTATGCTGAGATGTGGCTTGTTTGTTCGTAGTTAAAATGTCTAAGTACTTTCCTGGCAGTTGAAAACGTATGTCAAACACTTTGTTTTCTGGCAGACTCTGGTCCCTGTTATCCAGGGGAGTTTGAATGCTACAGTGACCGCTGTCTTCCTGCATCCTGGCACTGTAATGGCCAAGTGGAATGTCTGGGGGAGGGTGATGAGCTTGGTTCTGATGAGGAAGGCTGTGACTTTGTCAACCCCCAGCCTCACTTGGACCACAATCCCTCACGCTTTCCAACTAAAACCCCCACCAGTGTAAGTGTGGACTCAAACACAGAAGAAGACCATATGCCACACGGAGAACCTAGCCTGCCTCTTCTCCAAGGAGGGCCATGTGGAGGCAGTCTGCAGGCATTTTACGGCTCCTTCATCCCTCCTGTACTGACGGGAGCCCAAATGGAGTGTGTGTGGACTGTTGATCCCCAGGACCTAAGACCACTCAAGCTGGAGCTACAGCAGCTGGTGCTGGGGCCTGGCGACGTCATCATTATCACTGACCAGCCAGGTGGTGCTGGCAATGTAATTAAAACTGTGAGTAGGCAATGAAAGTGATGTGTATATGGTTCTTTTGTTCTTTTATAACGGTTTACAAATGGTTCTGTATAGTACTAAAAATGTTCCACTATCGTTGAATGTAGTCCATCTACCAAACTTCAGACGCCAAAGCTCTAGTCAGAACCAGATTAAGTGCTACAGCAGGCATGTACAACTGGAAGTCTGGTGTTCAGCACATTTTGGTAGTTCCTCTATTCAAACATACCCATTGTGAGTGGCAAAACCTTGCCTGAAGTTATATACCACTATGTATTGACAAATTACAGACATACAAGCTTTATCACCAAGACAAATATGATTAATGAAGTAGACAGTAAATATATGCAGATTAAATAAAACACGCCAATGCTATTATGTATAACATACTAGTACCAGCACAACACATACTAACATGCCACTCTTATAATGTGATGCGAATGGTCAGTCACCTAAACAATCTCTAGTTTGCAGTAATTGTATTGTATTGTGGTCGTATTTCATCAGTCAGTAGCCTTTATTCAGGGGAACCTGATAAAATTTCAGATTTTTCAATATAACAGTATTTTCAGTAGGTATTTTTGATGTAGTGTTTGCTTATGTGTTGGTGCATTTTTAATTTGTTTAAAACGATTTCTTTTGTATTATTTTTTCTCTTTGTTTGTGTTAGATCACATATACATCCAATTACAAAGCGGTGGAGGTGGAGTCCCAGACTGGCCTTCTTTCGCTAACGTATAATGTACAAGCTGGCTCTGAGGGGCGGGGTTTCAATGCAACTTATCGCATTTCAGACTACTGCCTTCCCTGGGAGGGTCTCTGTAAGGGGTCTGAGGGGGGCTGCTACACACAGAGACAGAGATGTGATGGCCACTGGGACTGTGCAGAGACTGGTCTAGATGAGGAGGCCTGTGGAGGGTGCTCAGCTGGCCATTTCCCCTGTGGAACAGTTCAGAGAGTCGGTCACACCAGTGGCCACCCTTACTGCTACTCCCTTGCTGAAAGGTGCAACTACCAGCTGAACTGTGCGGATGGGAGTGATGAACGAGAATGCACTGTGTGTCAGCCAGGAACGTTCCACTGCGACAGTGACAGGTGGGTGTAAGAATACAGAGTGGTGTCTCTACAATTCTGTTTTTGCAAACACATCATGAAGTAAAATGTGCCTGTGCACAAAATGAAATGAAATGTACATGATCGTCGAATAATTAGGCCATATAATTTAAGTTAATATCAACTAATACAGTTAATAAGACACTATAGTAGGAGTCATGAGGATTCCATTTTTTGATGTTGTGTTTTGGTGTGTGTACTTGTATTTAAAATTGTAAAATCCATAGGGCACTGGATCTGTTGTTATGTTTGTTATATCCAGATCCTTGTTATATTATGAGTTGTGATGCATTGGAAGTGTGTGGTGTTTGTTTAAAACATACAGTTGTGCCCCATGCACAGATGTGTTTTTGAGAGTTGGCGCTGTGATGGACAAGTGGACTGTAAGGATGGCACTGATGAGCTGAACTGCAGAGTGACCCTGCCTCGAAAGGTCATCACTGCTGCAACCGTGGGCAGCCTGGTGTGTGGACTGTTGCTGGTAATTGCTATGGGTTGCACCTGTAAGCTCTACTCACTTCGCACTCGTGAATACAGGTAAATTAGTCATCTATGTGGCTTCTTATTGGAAATGTAGTTTTTCCCTTACATTTAAATTTAGGGTAAAAGATAAAGTGCTGTCAGACAGAAAATGCTTGACTGAGATACATCTACTTTTCTTGTCTGTGTTGTCAACTTGTTGTATGGTTGTTCTTATTTGCCTCAGCTTGTTTGCCCCAATCAGCCGCCAAGAGGCAGAGTTTATCCAGCAACAGGCCCCACCTTCCTATGGCCAGCTGATTGCTCAGGGAATCATTCCTCCTGTAGAAGACTTCCCCACTGAGAACCCCAATGAGGTAAAGAACCAAAATACTTTGTTGACATATTTATCCTGATTTTGTTGCATCAGGCTGGAAGCTATACAAATGATTATAGACCATTACCAACTAATTCAGTACCACAGCTATTACACAAAAACAATTCATTCTTTTATTCACATTTGTTGTATGTTATTTTAATCTGTGAATTGGTGTAAAAACAATTTATTTGTTTTTTGCTCCCTCTCTCAGCCGACCTCTCTATCTTTGAGAGGACTGCTGCAACTCCTCAGACAGGATAATATCTCCTCCTCTCGGCGAAGACGCAGGCCGCGATTTGTCCGCCGTGCTATTCGTCGCTTGCGCAGGTGGGGCGTCATTCCCAGGCCTGCCTCTAGGTCCACACAGACCACAAGTTCCACTTCTCAACAGACAGAGGCTGCTCCTTCAGGCCAGGATCTGAACCAGTCAGGCTCTGACAGCTCCTCGTCAGCCAGGGAAGTGGCCAATCAGCCCTTGCCTCAAAAAGTAGGCTTGGGCCAACAGACAGAGCAACAACAGCAAGCTGAGGCTCAAGCTGATCCTCCCCCTCCTCCTGCCCCTTCACCTCTACCTCCACCTCCACCTCCACCCCCACCTCCTCCCTCGATCCAGGCTGGCAGTGCTTCAGAAACTCCGCGAAGTCCTCCTGTTGCTGTTCCACCCAGCAGCCCCTCGCTGTCCTCTCTCTTCCATGCTCTGGGTCTGAGTATCTCTCTTTTCAGACACTCGCCCTCCCCCACCGCTCTTCCGCTCTCAGCCTCCCCATCTTTTTCCTCCTCTTCTTCAGATGATGAGGTGTTGCTGATTCCTCTCTCTGATGACACAACCTCTGAAGATGATGTGCCCATGCTGACCTGATCTGAACCTGCAGACCTGAGCTAAACCTGCTCCATTTCTCTGCTGCCTTTCTGTTGTTTCTGTTTTTCCTCTTGCACTCTTACTTTTTCACAACTAGATTTATGATCTCCGCAGCACGTAAGCAGGCATCATAGTTGTAGTCTGTGCTGGCAAGGTGCCTTAACTCAAACAAATGGGTTCATTTTTCTGACTTGAGATTATGGAGTATTGTGTGAATGTGTTTGAAACCTGCGTGTGTCTGTGTATGGTTTTGTGTGGGATGTGCACTTACTCAGAGGTGGTGTGTGTTGGAAGACAACTTTGCACAGATAATCTTAGCCTCTCTTAATGAAACTGTATTATGTCTTACCTTTTTTGCTAAATATATTGCACCATGCTCACACATCCAGTCTGGCATCTTAGGGTTTATTTTTTAAAAAGAGCATCTCCACGTTCCTTTTATAATAGGTGTGTATGTACCTCATACTGCTCTACATTTAGCTGTGTGTATTCCTCAGAAGTGCCTTTGAACGAGCTTCCTGTAGATCACTAGACACTATGTGGCTGTACATGTACTTGCACATGAAAGGCCAAACACACACACATACACACAAGTTTACACATTTATTTTGGAATTCAACTGTGCTATGTCTAAAGTAGTGCATGGCAATTGTGGCAATAATTTTTGTGTGTGTGTCTGCGTGTCTGCGTGTCTGCGTGTGTGTGTGAGAGAGACAGTGAGAAAGCCGTCACTAAGACAATCCCTCTTGGTGCCTGAAGTGCACCGCCAAGCCGAATGACATCGCGGTTGCTCTGATAATTTTTGTTTAGATTACGCTTCTGGCTCAGTGAACAATGAATGAAACATATTAGTGCCATAAATATGATCAACTGATCTCGCCTGCTCTTTTAGATATCTTCGTTTTTTTTCTTTTATTTGCCCTGTTAACATTGTTTTTATTATTGAATGTATTTTTGACATGCCTAGCTGTGTAATGTGTTCCTGGTCAGTGGTGATTGCAATAGAATGATGTTATTTGGATTGGAAAAGAAAATGATTTTGTTAGGATGTTTCACTGTACATATGCTAAAAGAACTAGGATGTTCACAATGAATAAATGATTTGCACTTTTATTATGAGTGTTTTGTCTTTTTTATTTATTTATATATTTATTTTACATTCATTCAGTTTGGGCCACATTTTGATCTTTTTGTTTCTTCCTGATGATGGTGGATGATGTGAAATTGAGGGGAAGTACTGAATGGGCAGTACTACTGAAACTTGTGAAGAGGTGCGACCTGGAGGACTATAAAGGGTTTTTAGCACATCAAAGACTTCATTGTGTGTCAGCGCCTCACACCATAATAAATAGAAGCCATCATATATCCTGCGGTTTGTCTTGGGCTGTAAAGAGAGGAAACATCACGTTGTGGTTGATTTTGGCTTTTTATGTGAGGAGCAACTTCGGGAACTGGTGAGTATGACTTGTAGTAGAGGGCATCTCTACTACAACACTGAAGTCCACTTACCTGTGTGTTTGATGTGTTATGCAGTTTTCCAGATGAAAGCTGTTAAAATCCTCATTCCATTGCACTGGCTGCTGTTGCTGTGGCTTCTGTGTATTTCGGGAAAGTGCATCTTTGATGAAGTTCAGAGTTCCGTCAGTGTGGTGTCTTCACCCACGCCTTTGCAAAGCTTCTCTGATTGGGCCATAAATGAAGTTGTGGTCAAAAACAAATTGTCAGTCATTGCTGCTGAGGATGATGGACTGACCCATCTCCAGAATCGTCAAAGTGCCACTTCACAAAGTTCTCAGTCTCATAGATCTAAAACAACTGTCCAGGATCAGACTAAAGACTTTATTCAACCACAGCCAATCAGAATCAGGACTTGGACTCCCACAGAAAACACTGCCATCTCACCCTGGGAAAAACAGCGAATGAAAACAGCAGTTAGTGAAGCAATCAGCACAGTATCCAACCTACTCTCAGGTATTGTGTAGCAAAGGACTCATCTACTACAAATCTACTCATCAACATTACAACTTTTTCAAACTTTTTACATTCCCAGGATGTGTTTTGCTTGTAGAAATATAAGTATGAATTCAGTAAAATGTAACAATATTTTCTTATAGCTTCATAAAAATTGTTTATACCTTGGTTAGAAGAATAAAATTAGAAGTGTGTGTGTGTGTGTGTGTGTGTGTGACCAGGCAGTGTCTAGCTGATCATTGTCCATGGCACTTCCTAATGACATTTCTTTTATCTTCTTGGGTAATAAAAAAGATGTTTAGTTCAGAATTAAAATATCACACTTGCTGTTGCAGTTACTTTCACTATCCTCTTATTGCTGTGCCCAAAGTAATGCGGGTCCCTGACAGGCTGCTGCTGAACAGAGACATCAACAAGTACTGCAGATTCATCTGGAGGAACAGCAGCACCACCAACTACAACAGGTCTGAATCCTTTCTCTTATTTCTCAGTGGTTTTGCTGCTGACGGGTTTGTTTAAACATGTACCTGTTCATTGTTCTCTGACTGCCTTTGGTCCAGTGTCACATTGTAGTTTTAGTCTTTTCTACCTTCATCAAAAACTTTTTTTCATCTTTTCTGTAAAAGAGAGCTGCTTATCCCTTTATCCCACAGAGTCTCTCTATCATTTTGGATGACTCATGACCTGAACTAAATCAGATCTCTCTACTAAATCACATCTCTGTCCTAAATCACTTCTCTGTACATCTCTCTTCAGGTGTGGCAGAGCCAGTGAGAAGTATAGAAGTGAGAGCTGCCTGGGTGTGACCGTGAGTTGAAATTGAAACGTTTGCACTGACTCATCACATATGAATTCTTTTGCTAGTTATATTCAATTTATTGTACACAGTGGAGATTTAGACACAATGAACTAGACAAATGAAGAGCATTTTACAGATATAAGGATAAATAGAGACAGCTATTTTGACAGCCATTTTTCATTTACAACACATTCTTGTCAAGTTTCTATTTCAGATATAAAGCTTTCCTATTATAATACATTTACGGCATTTAGCAGACGCCTTTTATCCAAAGCGACTTCCATTCCTAACTACAGGGGACAGTCTCCCTGGA
>JBBMFX010073980.1:0-10448 GCA_037832545.1 Rhabdalestes septentrionalis
AAACACGTTCTTTGTACCTTTCCGAATACCATATTCGGATCCAGCCCCACCCCTAATATATGTATGTGTGTATGTGTATTTGTGTATGTATGTGTATTTGTGTATATGTATGTATGTATGTATTTATGTATGTAATGTATGTGTGTGTGTGTGTGTGTGTGTGTGTGTGTAGGTATATTTGTGTATGTGTGTATGTGTATTTGTATGTATGTGTGCGTGTATGTATGTGAAGTGTAAATGTGTATATGTGTGTTTATGAAAGTGTGAGACCTTGGTTTGGCCCTATTTTATGTCTCATACAAATGTTCCCTATAACTTCAGAATAAATGTGTGGAGCTAAACTGCCTTAGGTAGATGGAGATGCACATGTTACATTTTTTGTGACATCACAAAATCAGTGAATTCCAAATGTGTTTTAATCAATATGTAAAGACTGTGTGAAACTTGAATGTTGTGTACACGCTTCAAATTATGCAAAAACACAAAGCAATACATTTTGTGATGCTCTACACATAGATATGTGTGGTTAAAGTAAAGTGGCCCCACACCTTAGGCCACACATATAGTCCCTCACTTTAATATGGGGCAGCCTTTCTTGAGGACTAGCATAAACCCTTTTTAAAATTCTATGTTATTTTAATTAATTTAATTGTATTCTAGCCATTCTTACCAAATTGACAACACTTAAAGCAGCCTATGTGACAACTAAGCTGCTATACAACTGAAGCTGCTATGGAGCTGCTATAGTGTTTCATTTGTGTCAGTTCAGAACACTGAGTTTCTAGCTTAAAATGTTGCTCTGTGTTGTAACTAAACAAAAATAATCAGGTTGGAAATAGTTACATAGAATTAGCAACCATGCTAACAACAACACCACCAAAAAAAACTTTTCACGATTTATCCTCACAGTATGACCTTTTAAATGCACACACAGTCATTTACAGCTGTGCACAAGTACAAAGTGGGCACAAGTGTTCCTCTCTGCTCAGCAAAAAATAACTATACGTAAGAGAAATTTACCACACAATAAACAATACCTATTCAGACTTTGGACATTAGACATAAGAGACAAGGCAATATAAACAATAAACAATCCAGTTGTACCTTGTTTATATGTAGATTGGTGCAAAAAAGAAGCTTTTTACCTGCATGTATTCAAACATTTTGTGAGTATTTGCAGGTAAAGAAGCTACACATGAAAAATAGCCAATTGCAAATTAAGGATTATGAAGAACATGACTAGTCCTTTTCATTTATAATAGGTAATATATTAATATTGCAAGTTTTGTAGCCTAGTTGAGCAGTAGGTTATCTTGTTCCACATGGAAGGACATTAGAATCATCTAAGCAAATATTGTGCATTTACAAAACTATTGCAAAAGCAGAGCAGGCATTCAGCAGCATCTGTGTATTGTCATGATATAATGCTCCTGTACACTCATTTGGCTCCATTCGGACTATTCATTCAGTGTACAGAGAGGTAGATTAAGGTAAAAGTGCAAGTGCTGGTCACATTCCAGCTGGAGTGAAATGAATAAACAGAAGTGAATGAAGTGATGTGGATAAGTGGTTTAGAGCAGTTGTCCAAAATGGTGCGTGTTGAGATGTCCAACAGCTGCTGCACAGTTATGTGAATGTTAGTGAGCAACACACTGTGTGTGTGTGAGATAAATGGAGCTGCTGCCATCTTTCATTAGGCTGAATGGGTTTTTATCAGCTTTGTGGAAAGATCAGTCTCACTAGTATATCAGTGCTGTGTGGAGCCTTGGGAGGAAGATTTTGTTGCATATCAGGATGCCAATTCTGTGTGTGCGCAAGTAGTAGTGATACCCTCGAGTATACACTGCATGTGTATGTCAGTCCAGGCCCCACTGCAGTGTTTATTGAAGCGTGTATAATTGTTTTTTGTGTGTGTGTGCGTGTGAATGAGCAGCCGTGGGGACTCCAGCTGATGGTGTTGAGCGGACTGGTGCTGATGCAGGTGTTTAGAGCCGGTGTGTTTGCTGTGCCGCAGCACCGCCGGTTTTATCAGCAACATTAACCCGAATACAGCAGCTTGCTGTAAAGGCAGCTGGTCCTTTACAAGCAATTCAAGCAGTTCATGCCATTTGATGACTCTGCTCAAATATTATTTTTCTACCCTAGATGTCAACCAGTTGCTGTCCCATTTCTGACACCTTCAATTTCCATTCAGCCACATGTTCCCTGAGTGCAAATCTTTCACTTATTCTTACTTATGGTTGAACAGATATTTTATGGTTGAACAGAGATTTTTTCAGGAAACTGTCGAAAATCGGAATTTGTGTGTAAAAGTATGACCCATCAGAATAAATTTTTTTCCTCATCATGCTAAATGCAGGTGTCACGAATAGGTTATCACCTGAGCCATGTTTCTGTACCACATTTTCGAACATGCAACCTCATTGTGTCTGGTCTTCAGTTGTTAGCAGTGTATTCCTTTTGTCACTACTCCACAACTTTCAATTATTACAATCATAAATCCTTAAGAAAATATTATGATATTTAGATCACAATCTAAATATGTGGCAGCAAAATCACAATACTGATATTTAGTCCATATTGTGAAGCTCTAGTTTGTGGTCTGTCATGAGTTTTCTCCAGATGTTTTCAGACATAATATTTTAACGTAGCCTTTAAGCTGTTTAGACTAAATAAAATCAGCTGGCCATCCGTGTGTTTCTGCAGAACACCTTATAGATGTTTATTTGTGAATGCATTTGTTTAAAAAATTTGCTTTTGTGTGTGTGTGTGTTCTTTTACGTGTGATAATAGGCTAATTCATTTAACTGGCATGAGTGCTCCTGTCCTATTTTCATTAGCATTTCATTAGCAGTGTTCATTCCCTTCTGTTGGACATGGCCCAGCTGAAACATCACATGTGATTTCAGGCTGATCGCACATTTCATTCCTTTCGTTTATGAGGTGTGTGTGTGTGTGTGTGTGTGTGTGTGTGTGTTTGTGTGTGTATGTGTGTGTTTCGGTGTATTTGTAATCATTTGTTGGGAAGAGACATCACATTTAAAAGTTTAGTGTGGATAATTTTCCTTGATAATGATAGTGGCTAATAGATCTGCACGATATGGAAAAAATATTAGTATTGTGATTTTACTGATACACATTATGATTGCAATTACTTTTAATATATCAGTGGTCCCATAGAATCAGTTATCTGCCATTAAAAAGGCTTGAAGTCGGTATATGTTGTTTCACAAAAAACTATAAAACATCAGGAAAAAACTGAAATAAAAGGAATTTGGGCCCATTTAAAACATAAAGCTATGATTTGAAAAGCATCTGTTTTGTCGCTTACGTATATGGATGGGTAAATGTACCATTTGACATTATATGAAAATATTAATGAGTCGTTAGTAGCATTTGGGCCCTTTGATGTTTTGAAAGGCATCTGAATATGTAGCAGGATATTGCAATACTGATATTGTGTCCATATCATGCAGCTCTATTTACTAGCAAAGTTGGTACAATATAACAAAGATGGTTGATTTCGTTGATAGTATTATAATTTTTTGTTTAATCAATTATAGAAAAAATTGTTACATGTACATTGGGCCAGAGGTTGTTTGGGGGGATGTGTGTGTGTGTCTGTGTGTGTGTCTGTGTAGACATGAGACAAGCCAAGTCATCACTACTTGTGATTATTACATTTTCACTCATCATTTCTGGTCCACTGGGCACGTATTTCCCCCAAAGCCATGCCAGGTGGGGACTGCACCTTGTTTTGGTAATTAATAGTTAATGAGCAGACAGAGAGTGAGAGAGGGACAGGGAAGAGGTGTCACCTTTTTTCTGAAAGTCTCTCTCTCTCTCTCTCTCTTTCTCTCTCTCTCTCTCTCTCTCTCTCTCTCTCTCTTTCTCTCTTGCTCACTCACTCACTCACTCACTCACTGCAGTGGAAGCAGCCGCCTGTGAAATTGGGTTCTAAATTACACCGAGGAGAAGCTTAGCTATCAGTCCAGTGCTAAGTCTTTTTAAGAGCAGCCCACAGCAAGGACACATCGCCATGGGCCTGACAGAAACGCCCTCAATGATTCTGCAAGGAATTTGTACCTTTTCTGTTTCCGATACTGAACCATTGAGTATAAGCTGGAGCTGTTATAAATTTTCACTGGTTTTATAATTCACTGCTCCAGATTAATCACTGAAACACTGAAAATCTAAATCTGCATTGCTCTAAGACTCGTAGTAAAAGAGTTTTCTCATAAATCTGGATTACTGTATACTCAGTTTATTTTTATTTAACTGTAATCATTTAAGTAATATTGAATTGATTCATAATGAAATACAATTAATTCATCTACATCTACATTGACCGGTCACTTCCAGACAAATTGTAAAGATTTTTTATTTTTTGGGTTCTGTAAAAGAGGACCATAACTTTCCATCAGAGTACATCATAAAGTATCTCCTCCTTCGTTCACATGCGCTGATGGAGTGAGCAGTGTCTGTGAAGCTGCGATTCAAAGGTAGTTCATATAAAATACAGCAGGATTGTGTTGACTGGGTCTTCTAAGGGTTAAAACAACTGACTGACAATGCAGTACCAGCATCATCATCATCAGCATCATCATCTAAGTTCACCCAGGGGACAGACCCCATGGTAATAAATTTGTACTGCCGCCTGTCCTGGGGTGAGTGTGTGTCCTCATGTGTGTGTCATTAGAAGGCTTATCTGTGCCGCCTGGCTGTCAGTGTGTGGCGCTGTGGGGGGCTGGTGGGATGGGAGAGTGACTGATGAGTTGTGGAGCTTTTTAGCCTACAGATAAAAAAGCAAGAGAATAGGGAGTTTTATTGGAATACCACTCCCTGCACCCTCCAAGCTTCAGACACTGTGATGAATGTGGGCTTTCAGAAACTCTTCATTCTGTACTCACATTCTACTGTTAATACTAATTAGTGCCAATACAAACTCAATACTAGGCTTCTTGGTGCAGCCTATCAGAACAAAGAGGATGAAGAGGAGGTGGGACTAATGCTATTGACACGCCTTTGCTTAAATCCTTTATTTCTGAAGAGTTTAGAAACTGTAGAGGTTGCGTGATCTTATTTATATTATCGCTCCTCAGAGTCATGAATATCAATGTAGAACATTTTTCCAATTGTTAATTTTATACAATCAGAAAATATATCATTTACATATAAAATGTGCAACATTCATTTCAACTAGAGAGTTTATTGAAATAACCTGGACTAGCGCTGGCTGTCCCAACTGGGAATCAAACTCGAGACCGTCTGGCAGCGAGGTGACAGCACTGTCCTCTCTGTCACGGTTCAGAACAGAAAGCGCTAGTGACAGACACTAAAACATCCCTCTTTAGAGTGCCGTATTTTAAATGATTTTTTTTGTTTATTAAATTATAAAAATGTAATAATATTAATTTTAATGGATGAGTGTTCTGGTAGAGAAGCTGGTTTTGGAGCTGAATGATCAGTGCAGATAAGTGCAGAGAGGAGCATGGTGTGATACTGTGAGTCAGCCTGCTCCACACTGTTGAGAGTGGAGCAGTGAGAGTGCCAGTTCTGCATTAAGAGCAGGGATGACCTGCCATCCACTCAAGCAGAACCAGGGTTAGCCTGAGGTCACCACACCCAGGGAGGATTCGAGGTTACCATGTATGTGCCTTAACGGGCATCACGGATCATAAATCCGGAGAGAGACTATTTTGTGTGTGTATTTGTTTCTCCCAAAGTATTTTTAATGTCTTTAAATATTACTTTGCATTCATTTGGCAGATGCCTTTATTCAAATTGACTTACAAAATGAAAACATTCTGGTTGCAAGACCCTGTGAAATATTACCCATGTTTATTCTGGCTTACCAAAAATAAATTTATAAACTGAAATAAACTTTCAGTGAGTGTATTAATCATATGTATTAAGTACACATTTAGAGAGAATATGTCCTTTATAGTCTTATATATTGCATGTATAGTCCGTGTATATATTATTTATATTGTCTCTAGCCAGCATTGTCAAGTGCAACCTTTGCTTTAAAATACATTTTAACGTTCCACAAGTTTAGCAGGGCAGCGGACAGCCTTTGAGCAGCAGGGCTTCAGCCCGCATTTCTGAAGAGAGCTTTTAGGGTCAAACAAGAAAAAAGAGGGAAGGTTATTGAAGGTGGTGGAGTTTGATCAGTAATCAGTTGTGTTACTGAGTGTGTAATTAATTGTGTGATAATCAAATGAAAGCATTTTATGTGAATACTCTTTTTCCAATTAGCTCTGCAATGTTTGTGTTTTAAAGTGTGTTTAAACTCATCTGATCTCTCCACAGGGCTACTTCCTTCTGTTTGAGTCCATGTTGGATTCTGTGCTCTTTGCTAGGGATACGTACCTCGCCGAAGGAGGTTCAGGTGAGTTAATCTAAGCTAGATCTCTCTTAGATTTGTTTAGCTCCAGATCAAATATAAGCTGCAGTTTCAAGCTAAAGTATTTGCACTGGTGTGCATTTGGATCCGTATTTGTATGGCAGCTCTTTGACGTTACACAGATATTTAGTCATCTGTGATATTAAGAGTGAGAAAACACTCTATAGCTGTGATTTTCCTTGTCTTATAAACTGTGTTTAAACACTTAAATAAATACAATTAAGAGAAATCCAGTGGAAACTGCAGAAGACTGCAATATGCAAATGAGCCTCTAACCAATCACAGTTTCAGGGTGAGTTACTGGGTGAAATAAATGGGGGACACTGGAAAATATATGTAGGGGGAAAATGTAACCTCTTAATACATTGAAAGGCATTGTAGTTATGTAGCTGTAAAATTGCAGTACAATTTATTTTGTTCGTTTTGTGGCGGTCTAATACAATCTGTTCCACACCTTCTGCGCTCCCACCTTACAGCACTGCACAGTAACACAATGAGTAATTCAGTGTGACGGTGGAGAGATTTTTACATGCAGCATGTGGACAGATGCCAGCAAGAATTGATATGGTGTGTGTGTGTGTGTGTGTGTGTGTGCGCGCGTGTGCCCATGTGGCTAACTGATTTGAGTGTCAAGAATCTTACCTTTTTCAAAGCCAACTTTGACAAGTGTACAAATATTTGATTAAGTTTGTATCCGTTAAATGTAGAGCTGCATGATATAGACAAAATATTGTTTTTATATACTGCTTTAACAGAAAAAACAGCTCTTTTTCAAAACATAGATTTGTGATTTCACAAAACCAATTCGTTTACCTATATTGTAAACCCCCGCTTAATAACAGTTCAGCAGTCGCAACTTCAGTCTGTCTCCGATTTCTTCTGAGAACCAAATGAATAAATGTTCACGGAAACACCTGCATCTGCATGAAAACTGCAAATATCCTCCACCATTTTTGTGCTTTTATGACGTTCGGGCCTTGTCCACCACGTCCCCTCGACAGCAAGGCTGTCATATCGACCTGAACGGAACGAGCCTCTTCTGCTCACCGCCGCCCAAAACAAACAACTAGCAGGAGGACGAGTGGGTGTGACGGATGAATCAGAGGTAGGATGTTTGAAAGTAGCCAGTCTAAGGAAGTCATTTATTTTCTGCTTGCTGTGTATTGGCTGCTGCCCTGTGACACGTGTGTGGCAGCAGCAGTCCAGAATTTCCACAGTGTAGTCTTGAGTGTTCTTGTGTTTTTTGTTTTGTTCTTCGTAATGCCCTTTTTTTTTTTATTACTGTAAATTACATTCATGACTGTATTTTCCTGTTTATACCGAGGAAAACAACAGCGCATACCAAAGAAAAGGCATGAATTACAATACAGTCTATACAGGAGCCACATCAGGATTTTCCATTGTAGCACTGCGACAGCAACTGTGCAGAATGGATTCGAGTTTACCATTATAGTTCCTTTAAGGGTTTAAAATGAAATTAGTGAGTTTTGGGCGCATATTTGGGAGGATATTTAGGGTTTACTCTATAGAAATAGGCAATTTTTAGTCACATATTTACGTTTGCTCTTGGGACATTTACTGCACCTCCTTATTCTGGTTCAGCAGTTTAGCTCCACCCATTCAAACACTGAATCGTCAACACCTTTATTGGCTAAAAATGAGACTTTTATTGGATTACATGAAGACCTAAATTTATCAGAACACTGAGTATCTCACCTGGAGCTGTGATTGGTCCCCCTGCCAAAAAGCTGTAATTAGTTTCTCATTTTCATATTTTAGTCTGTGATATCAGTATTGCAAAGGCTGATTGGCTGAATAGCTGCTCTAAACTGCCACACAGTGAAGCCTTCAGAAACACTGAGTCAGACTGGAAGTTTTCCTCCTAGAAGTTTCAGCTGTGTTTTGGCTCCTTGTGTCATCCGGAGGTGGCTCTGCACCTGAGTGAGGTAGATTGATTTTTCATCCGACACCTTTCGCTATGTGCCTGAGCAGCATTAGTTACTGCTGTCCCCACACCCTCCTCCCCCCACAGCTGCTCTCTATAAGCCACTCTCTCTCCTCCTCTCCTGTCTTCTTCTGATCATTAACCTCTCTCCTTTATCCTTACACATCATTCACTCTCCTGGTGAAAGAGGATTTTTTTTCCTGTACTGTTCCTCTCAACCCCCTCTTACCCACTTCATCCCCCCAAACTCATCCAAGCAGAACTTCACGGCCGACCATGACTGGACGTGTGTGTGTGTGGGATGGGGGTTGCTGTGGGGGGGAGTGATGGGGTGGGGTGGGGGGTTAGGGTGCTTGACAAACGGGCCATGGGCACCGAATCGAGAAGGACACAGATGTCAAAGCAGTGAATCATGGGACATGGTCCCTGCTGCCTCCCCCAACGGCTGCTGGTGTGGGACAGTGCCGTTTTCTGCCCAATCAGCAGTCACTTCTTCTACGTGGGACAGTTACTCATGCTGTCACTAATCGCATATAAGTGGTGTGACATTTCTGACAGGAGCGTGTGTGTGTGTGTGTGTGCGTGCATGTGCATGCTTGGATGTGTTTGTGTGTGTATGAGTAGGCTTTACTCTTGTTTCAAACCAGGGCACAACCAATAAATTCACAAAATAAAATTTCCACTGATGTATTGTCATTGGAATTATTCAGTCATTCAGACATCACAGTTTTGTTCTTCTCAAAGTGTCTCAGATACTTTCTTCCTTTTTCTGCTATTACCACTGACTTCACTGACATCACTGATTATAACTTCACCTCGTCAGGAGACTTTTCACTTCACCCACAATGGAAATATGGCATAATCATTTTAATAATCTTACTTCTCTTGTTTTTATAGCCATTAGAAAACAAAATCATTATTGAAAACAAAATTTGATTTATCAAGTAGCCCCGAACTGTGGTGTAACATTGCTTTAAACATGATAATGCCTCAACACCACCTCAACATGCTTTATTCACCAGGACTGTTTGCTAATGTGTATAATGGTTATATTATGTAGGAAAATAATGTTTTCACTTCAGCCATTGTCTGTGTGCCTCTGGCCAGTTTGTGTGTATGTGTGTGTGTGTGTGTGTAAGTCAGTGACCCTGACCTTCATTAGCTGTTTAACTATGGCTGTTAGCAACTCATCCATTAGCTTATAGCGTATCTATGAGTCCTGTGTCCCCCGCAGCCGGAGGCAAGACGCGCTCAGAGTGCTTCCCTTATTGCCAACCATAAAAAAGCATTAAAACTGATGAATGTACTGATAAATATAGAATTTTTATGATTATGAACAGTTGAATTTGGATTTGTCTTGCTGGAAGCTCTTTGGTCTTTTTGATGCTTAAGCAGAGAGATGTTTGCTGTCTTTTAAAACAGTGTAAAATGGAAGGACCCTGTTGGCTGGTTGGATAATTGGGTCATGTGACTTGCTATAACATGATAAATGTTCTCATTAACACATGTTCAGATAATGAATGGGACACTACAAGCCATACAAACTGCCTGTTTACCTTTTTTGCTTAAAGAGCTGCACAGGTGAGATTTGTGGGATTGCAGTATTATGTTGATCTTATACAGTACTGTGCAAATATCTTTAGCCACCCCTCGTTTCTTTATATTTTGCTTTGAATCTTGTTGATGTAAAAATGCTGTTTTCTGCCTGTTCAACTCTTGTGTCTTTGGCATGATGAGTAGATTAAACGAAAGAAGTGGGAATAAATGTTTTACTGCCGTGGGCTGCAGTGTTCCAAGCACTCAGCATTCAGCATCACCAGTATACTGATCACCGCCTGATCATCTGGAATCATCTGCAGCTGTTTATTTACTGGTTCAGGCCTTAAGTTAAATATAATTTGTAGGGCTGGACTCGAATATTCGAATAGTCGTTCGGCGGTGTGGCATTCGAGTTTTCATTTTGAGATTCGAATATTCAAACGAAGAGGAAAAACACAAGCGGTCCCATTATTTCTGAACCGCATAGATCCACTAAACAGGCACCAATCCGCCTCAAACTTCACAGTAAAATAGACATCCAGGAGACCTTTCCAACAA
>JBBMFX010074011.1:0-10448 GCA_037832545.1 Rhabdalestes septentrionalis
AGCCCAACCACTGGAAAACGGGTGTGTCCCAATACTTTTGTTCATGTAGTGTACAGAGCCGTAGAGAGCTTTTTCTACCACTCTGCTAATGTATTTAAAGGTTAAATAGCCTTACCGTGACTGCGCATGCGTTGAACGTCACGGCCTCGCAACTGGTTTACTGGCAGAAACCACGTGATCACTCTAACTCCGCCCCTCACTGGACCCTCCTCGCTTCCCGTAGCCGGAAAGAGTAGAGCCTTATTTTCTCCTCAAGCTTTTTTTACTTTTGGTGCCTTATTTTCTTTACAATGTCTGGCTCATCGAACGTCGTGGCTATGAAGAAGGTCGTGCAGCAGCTGCGCTTTGAGGCAAACATTAATCGAGTGAAGGTTGGCCTTTATTTTCAAAATGTTTGAGTGTATTTCCCTCAATGCAAGTTAGCTTAGCTTGGTCAGGGCGTGTCGCTGATTAGCTCACTTACCTCCCATGACCATTTCCTCGACGTTTATGTTTATTTTACACACTATTGGGGGTATTTTCGAACACCTCAGCTCTATTTTATCTCAATTTCTTTTTACTTGGGCACAAATGTGGGCTGGTAGCAATACGGTTGTTTAAAAAGTCTATCCAAGTTAGCTAAATGAGTAATCTATAGAAAGTAGGCTATAGAAGAAAAAATAAGATGTAACCGTAACGGAGTCAAATAAGCCCTCGAAGAACGTTTAGGACACATTTTAAAATGTATAAAAAGAGTTAACTAGGGGTACAACTACAGAAAGCTGCCCCTCAGGAAGTTGGTTCTCTGTTTTGAAGCATTTATGACTACATAAAAATTTTGTACCCGTTTATATCATCAATGTCTAAAGAATAAAGTAATAAAATAGATATTTGAGTACAGATGTTTAAAAGTAGAGTAGAGTAATTTCTAGCAGCTTTTAAAACTCCAGTTCTGATGCTGATGGGCAGTTTGTTGAGCATAGTGGATAAACACCATTTAACCAGGTTTAGTTTCAGAACATTTCACCTTTATGATCAGCTCCTGTAGATCTAAGAGACCTACCAGGATTATAAACATCAAACATATCAGAGATGGGTTTATGATCCAAGCCATTGAGTGACTTATACACAACGAATAAAGCTTTAAAATCTTTTTTGTACTGACAATTAGGGTAATATGCTATGTGTTTTCTTACATTTCTTAAAGGATTGTGGCCCAGCACAGTCATTTAAACAGCATGCAGAACTGTTATATTGAAGATACACTCATGTTTGTAAGATTGTGAAGGTGCTGTCATAATTGACAGTATGCAAAGAAATGAGATGCAGAGCCACTAAATTAACACAGTATAGTCCTACCTTCTCCTACTTTTCTCTCTGAGGCAAATGTTAAAGAACTGGAGGGTCTATGTCCAGCAGAGTTTGTCGTCCTCGAAAACACTCACTGAACCAGGAGATTAACTGGTGAGTTTGAGAGGGGAACTCGCCAAACTGTGCTGGACATCAGAGGATGTAAATGAGCCTACACTTCAGTCCCACACTCTCATAATTACAATATGACTTGCCATTAGTCATTACAGTTAGGAGAAGTGTGTGCTCAATGGTACCCGAGTGGTGCAGTCCTGGGATTTAAACATACTGCCTGCCAATTGCAGGGGCAGCCCTCTAAATACTAGACCATCAGTAACCCTAACGGCTTCTCCTGTCTCTTCCAGGTCTCTCAGGCTGCAGCAGAGCTTCAGCAGTTCTGTATCCAGAACGCGCTTCAGGATCCACTGCTGACTGGTGTTTCTTCCAGCACCAACCCATTCAGGACACAGAAGCTCTGCTCTTTTGTCTGATAGCCCACATCTACGCATTTGCAATCAGTAAGAGTGTTTTTAAAGGTTATAAGTAAATGAATGTGTAAAGGCATTCTATTTTGTAATTCATGGTTTTGCAGGACCATCCGAGATACCTTGTGGTGTGAGTTCTGCTTGTTTAGTATTTTTTGGAGCCACAACGCCTATGTATGTAATAACAGTTAACATTTCTTCAACTGTCTTCATTGCCTCAAAACAAATTAAACACCAGACTCGTCTCAATAGACTGTATTTAAATCAAGGGGGAAGTTTTGTTATGTAAATTGGATTTATATTCTTGGGTGAATGATTTATGTAAAGTGTAGCTGTTTAGAATTTCTGCGTAATTCAGAAGTTGTAAACAAAATCCTCAGTCTTTTGATGTGAAATTGTTAATTGCAGGGAAACCCAAACTGTATTTACTGCAGAGGAACTGATGTCTATATTGCTTATCTGATCATTTTAGTGTCCACTCTGATCAGTGAACATACAGGTCTTTCTTTAGGCATCTTTTAAGATGCCTGGTAAGTTTCTCTGGAATGGAGAATTTAGAATCAAATCACACTAAATGGTGTCTTTCAAGCATGTTTACCTTTTAATTAAGCAGAGAAACACACTTCCCTGTTTTTAAAGCATTTGTCATCTACTAAAACCTATTGAAAAGTTTCTTGGCCTGGGCAGGGGTGTGAGTGAAACTCCCTGTTTGAGTAATCATACACAGATTCAGCAACATGGCTGTTATTTTGAGGAGTGGTATGTTGGTGCTGCTGTTTTAGTCCTGAAGATAAGTCTGGGTATTAATCAGAAATTATTAGAATCTTTTCTCAATATTGTTATATACACATTTATTTTACTTTCCAGGTTTTTTTCCTGCTCCTGTGACGTTTCTGCTGGGAGAGAAGACTTAACCACTGCCATGACCTGTAAAATAACCAGCAACAGTCCAGAACGGTTCGGCTTAAAAACCAGTACCTCATTTTATTGCCATACAAACCAGGACGCACTGGCTTCCTCAATTCGGGGGTCATGAGGCCGAACCGAAGTACAGAATTTAGAATTGACCTTTTTTTTTGTATTGTATTTTGTACTTGTACATTAAGTCACATGTGGATTCAGCTTGGACAACCCTGTGATCGTAGGTGTCTTTATGAAGACACCAGACTAACAAGCCTGCCTTAAGATGTGCTTTAGCAACACTTTAGTTTGGTGGATTAAAAGACTGTTTGATTTTTGTGCAGCCTGGCAGTGGAATCTCAGTAATTTATTGTGCCTTTGTTTTTGTTTTGTTTTGTTTTTTTAAACTGTGCTCCGTTTCTATATTGTCAGCCATAGGCTTTTTGTAACAAATAAACCAGGATTTGTATACATCACTGTGTTCTGTTTTTCTGGGTTTTTTATGTTTACAGACCTCTGAATGTTTATTACCTGAACTGATACAGAGCTGTTACACTAATTTGTAAGTTGCCAGTAGAATAAAACGTGTGACTTCTAATCTATATTTTAGAGTAATTAAGTAATGTAAATGTAAATGTCTTCCCTAAAAATGTGGAGAGGTATTGGGACATGTGTTTTAAAAAAGGGATTTAACTTGGTAGGCAGTTCGTACCTCAGTGACTCAGAATTCTTAAAACAAGGCTTGGCACTAGAGATCTGATCATAGCTGTGATAATTTGATTGCACTTGGTTATGCTGACCCCCCCTTTCAGTGCTGGATTTATGACCCTCTATTCAGTTCATTGCAGTGGGTGTGACACGGATCATGTGTAGCTTCTCCAGAGTGTCCCATTCTGCTGGTCAGTGTGTTTCTATACAAATTCAAACATTTCTCTACAAAATATTTGCTCAATTTAAGCTCTTGTGCCATCAATAGGATCTAGCAGTGAATCAGCTGTTACTTCAGTAGCTTTTGGAAAACATTTCAAGCAGAAGAACAAAAGTACCAGGTCATAAAACTAGATTACATTTATGTTTAAGCGAACTACTTAAGCACGGAGTGTAACCGTATACTCGCCCTGCAGACCTGCAGTGATTTAGAACATTCAGCGCATCACCAGTATGTCTCTATTATTCATTTTCTGGATTATATAGTTCTGAAATAAAATGACAGCACCAGAATACCACAAATTTGGGAACATGATGAAATACATAATTTTCATTACCATTAAAGTTATTCAGATTTTTATAGTTCATTCTGCCCGATTTTACTGTCTTCTGCTTTTACTTTATGTACATTTTGATTGAAATGTGGTTTTATGTGAAGATAAGCTCGTACTCAGCTGTATCGCATCACGTTTTATTCCGTCCAAATAAAAACTCAAATTATCTTGATGTACACCAGTGCATTAAACCCAATAAGTGGCCAGGAGCCATTAATATGTCCATCCATGCGCGACAGAATTTTCTCCAAAGCCAATGAGAATCCACTTGGAGACTTGAGCTAGGATGTTGTGCCAATCTCAATGATTTGGAAGAGAATAATTCAGCTCCAATTTTGCATTGACTGCCATCTTCAAGACGTATGATTAGAAGCGGCTTTTCCTAGTCTTCAAAATATGTAATCTCACTTCAGAGATTACAGTAGCATCCCTGAAAGAGGAGAGTAGGCATGCTGGCATCACGTACAAGAAGATTCTCTGCATTGTTCACATTGTCCAATGTCCCTTTATATGAGTGACAAACTGCAGTGTCTTTTATGGTGATCTCATGGTGTCCTTAACAGGATCTGCTCATGATGTCCTTGGCGCTAACCCCAGCAGACCAGTTCTGCCAAGATGAGAGCTACAGCATTTCATCCTGATTGACCTTCCTCACTTCCTCACTGTCTTTGACCGTAAGTACTTCACCGTCTCTTTAATATTGGCATCGTCTGTGGTCTTCACCAAGTGGGCCATCCTCCTGAAGCCGTCCTCCAATCCCGCTCCGCTCGTGGCCGAACACGGCTGGACGAACCAGTCCCTGTCGGTGCACGTCTTCCTCAGGTTGAACTTGTCCGTGATCTCTGTGGCCGTGAAGGCCCCCCCCACGTCCTGCTTGTTGGCCAGGATGACCACAGGCAGGCCCTTGAGCGTTTCGCTCCTGAGGACATGCTCCAGCTCACTTTTGGCCTCTTGAAGGCGATGCCTGTCTGAGCAGTCGACCACGAACAGTATCCCGGCTGTGTCCTGGTAGAAGTTCTTCCAGTGCGCTCTCATTTTCTTCTGGCCCCCCACGTCCCACACGGTCACAGCAATCTTCCGCCGTTTCTGCCTGGCGTCTATCATCTCCACGTTGAACCCGACTGTCGGAACTGTCTGGAAACGTTCGTCGTACTTGAGTTTGTAGAGCAGAGTGGATTTACCAGCCCCGTCGAGGCCCAGGAGGAGAACCCGAGCCTCGGGCAGCTTGGATCCTTTCAGGCCCATCGTTGCAGGGATCCACCGAGGTCTTTTTTCAGCACTTCTGATTACACAGCCTGTTGTATTTCGTTACTGGCTGATTTATTATGTCCTAGGCATCTTATCTCCACTACGTGATAAGGCTGCAGGGTCAAAGTGTGACAGCACCTCCCACAACTCTGGTGTCGCTTTTTGTTCATTCAGGAAATCACCAGGCATGGTAACGCATGTATCATTCGTAGGTAACACCACATGACATTATGGTCACCCCTTAGATAAACAGGGTAGAACAGATTGACAAACTTTTTTAGAGGGGATGGAAACCCACTCAATATTAATGAATGTGAATCAGATATTTCCTTCAGTGCCATATTTCTGAGTCAGCTGAACTTCTCTCTCCAGGTGGATGTGGTGGGAAAAGAAGGTGCAACATGATCTTCCTGATTAATGTTACTATGCCCTGCTCACTGGTGCACAGTGATGTAGTCACTAGTGCGAGTGAATGGGCCTAAGGGCCTAAGCCAGTGCAGGAAAATTAATCATGGAAATTAATAATTCATTCATTTTTGTCAGTTATGGCTCCCAAATATATAAGATACACTCTGGATCAAAAATTATGAAATTGAAAATGAAAAACTTGTATTCAATTATAGTAATTGGCTATGTTTATGTTGCCCACCTGCAGTACCTTCCTAGCCCACCAGAGGTCACAATTTAGATTCAATCTCTGTAGTTAGTTATTACCCAACTCTGGTCATAAAGTGACCATATTATCACGTCCTTATAAATTCTACTTTAATGCATGTCCCAAGACATTTCTTTTCATCCAACGCTGAATTAGTGATACACCAAAAACGAAACGTCTTGGTTCAAACCAAAAATCCTTATACAAACATATAGGCATTTAGAAACGTATAAAATAAATCATACTTATGTACAAATAACTGAATATGATTTTAAGTCATACAGATTGTAAACAACATACTTTTGATTTCAAGTTGACTAAAGTAACAAAGGAAAGCATGATATTTACTGGGTGTCTTTCAGTGATAAAAGAAGTGGGCTCTGGCCTAGAGGCCTTGACACATTAAATTCACAATGTTTTGGTCCGATATACTGTGGACCCTGGATATCACAGATCATTAAAAATAGAATTCCCAGGGTTCATAATACTCAGGCCATCCACTACAGTCCACAAAAAGTTCCCAAGGTTCCAAATAAAGAAAACGGAGTGTTTCATCCAGTGCACCTGAGTTTTAAAGAACATAGAAGTAGTTATAAATGAAAGCATCTTAACATTAAAACAAGAAATGAAAACAAGTAAATGACCTCCTCATGGAATCTTTCTCAATGTTTTCTGTCGAGATGTGTTCCGTTTGTCCACGACTCTCGTCTTCCGACAGAGCTGACAGACGGATCCCCATCACCAAGCTCAGTTCCGCCAGGAAAAACAACAAAAGCAACCAGTTCTTCCTTCTCAAGTCCTTCCAGTGTTTTCCCTCGGATTGATCCAAACCCCTCCAGCCAGGTCCTCGACAAAAACGAGTCCCGCACAGTCGCAACAACTTCTGCCCTTCCAAACCAACGGAGCCTCAGGTCCCTTGTTAGAGACCACTGGATGTGTCCTGACTTGCGACTCATTTCTGTAGATCTGAAGGGCAGCAGCGTGTTTAAAAGTACTTCTTATCTTCTCGCATAACTGTCGAGATTTTTCAGTTCCAACACAAAGTAGTTTGTCATCGGTGGATGGTTTGGAGCTACAGTGACCCATTATTTTGTTTCTGGAGGAGCTTGTTTGGAAGGTTTTACCACTCCGATGTGGCTTGAATCTCGAAGCTAGGAAGACGAGACTTCTTTATATGTCCAAAGATGCTATAAACTACTGGGATGTGGGTGATGTCACCAGGCTATCAGTTCCCGTAAGAGTGGAGACGACGAGTGATGTGGCGACACTTTCTGTAAGCTAGTGGAACGAGAGGTGACTCAACAAGTACTTCAGATACTTTGTTTTACAATGTGGGTGCTATTTCAGAACGTCCACCCGACACCCTCGCGGCGCTGGAATGCGGATCACTCATGGACCTCCAGGAACGCAGCATGAGCGTCGGCTCTAAAGCTCTGGGCTTCAGATGAGAGCGGCGATATATGGTGGGGCTGGCGGTACTTACAAAGGCAGGTTTCTGCACGAGAGTTTCCACAATGCTTTCTGCAGGCCATGGATACATTTAAGCACAGAGAAACCAGGCAGAAATCTGAGACGTGCATTGGGTGTTTCCGATCCAGGGCTTGGTTTGGCGCCCTGTTTTAGGTGTTGTCTACAAGTGGATCCATCTAAAAAGAGGATGGTGTTCTGTAGATTGGGCTCCTATTCACCTTTAAATTGTAGCTTTGACCACTAAATGTGTGTTTTGTTTTTACATTCCTAGATAGAAAATCCCATTTTTGTAGTGCTGAAGGAAAAAACATTCCTTTAATCAGACCTGAAATCCCAAAGTCAAACCCCAAGCATTGTGTTTGGAGTCTGAACTTTACCAGAGCTCAGGGGGGCTCCGGAAACTCAAACATAAGTTCCTTCATAACTTGGTACACATTTGGAAATGACCGAGGCCTACATATAAAGTAGGGGTGGGGCCGAATACGAATAAGGTTTTCGGAAAGGCACAAATTTTGATTTTACGAATACCATATTTGGACGAATACTTAAACTTGTGTGGGTAGGGCACTCGCTCTGTGATGAGAAAGTTGTGGATCGATCTTGAAGACCACTAGGAACCTCTGAGATACCCTGAGTAAGGTACACTCCCCACACACCGCTCCCCGGTACCACCCCCACATACTGGCTCATGGCTGCCCGCTGATTCACTTGGTGAAAGGATTTAAAAGCAGAGGAGGAATTTCGTGCTGTTCACACTGTGTGCAGCGGTGTGTTCATGTATGAACGATTGATCACTTTCACTGTTTGATATTCCGCTTCCCCGCCCCCTCCCCCGTCACACGCTCAAGTTCAGGAGTAGATTTGGGGAGCGGCGGACGGAGTTTGCGCGCTGCATTATGAATTTTACTTGAATACAAACACAAATACTTTTCCCTTTTAAGAAATACAAATATAGATACGAATAGTTTCTCCACTTTTAACCCTCTGACAGCTAGGATAAAACCCAGCGCCCCGCATTGTTAGGATAAACGTCTGGATGTGATGTATTTAATCATTCATTAGCGATAGAATGGTATGATGAACTAAAGGGTTAGTACATATAAAAGCTTATAGTGAATATTTTCATTTGTCATCACATTTAGATGTAATTACATTATAAATTACAAATATATTTTTATTGAGTTTACATTTTGTTCCAACCGTGTTGTATCTGCACCTGATTTCTAGGGTTGAAAAAAAGGCAAGAACACAGATAAATGTGTGGGACTTCATTGTTTTTCCAACCAAATGGTACAGATTGAAATTTTGGCATCTGTATTTTCAACATATTTGTTTTCTTCAGAATTCAAGAAACATGTCAGAGAGAAGAAATTCCCACACTAGGTGGCACCTTGGTATTCCAGGACCACCGATCTGGGAAAACAGGCACATGACAGCAGTTTTCAGGGATGGGATGTATGATAGCGACCATTCTCTGAAAACAAAAGGCATTTTTATTCGTCTTTATTGCCTCGAGGATCCATACCCACATACGTACCACAAAACAGAATGCCATACTGCTCTCATACGGCTGAAGGCCATCGTCTACTGGATCATTTTATCAAAACTGTTCGTGTTGCACTGACTCATCCTCCATGATACCGTTTGAATGACACTGATAAAGTGAGGAAAGCTGTGGGAGAAAACCACTCAGCAGTACGGCCACATACAGCACAACATGAAGCTCCACTCAGGAGTTGCTAGGAGTTGAGTAATGCTACAGCAACAAGCCTGTGATTATATGGTGATCTATTGAGAAACTACAGCCTAGGATGCTTCTGGTTGAAGCTTTTATAGCTAGTGTTGAAATGCTATTAATCTTGCTGTGATCAGCTGAACTAACTTGTTTACATATGCTACACACATCCAGACATCTGGACTTGGACTGAATGTAATGTCAAAGCAAAACATGCCGAAATATTTATCCTAGAAATACGAATAAATATACTGAGTGATACTGAGAAATGTTTCAGCCCAGAGAATTTCCAGCAGGAATCTGCACACTCAGTCTAGTAAAGATGGTTTGAACACGAAAAGCAAGCATTCACCAAAGACGAAAATATTTAAGATGTATATGAGCAGGTTCAGGCTTCAAAAATGCAGGATTGGTTGCGTTATACGTCATAAATGCAGGATTGGTGGTGTTATATTTACTATATAGCAGTGCATGTGTGTTGGCAAGGCAGTTGCCCCTGAAGTGTAGGTTGTGCACATCCTCAGATATTAATACGAGGTCCCAACATAACCAATGGAGGCAGTGTATCACGATTAGCAGACAGAATAAATAAACCATGAGAGCAGCCACTCTTTTACAACATTGCTCACCTTGTTCTAATCTGAAGTAAGACACCATGGTGGCAGGATGATCTGCCTTATTGTCATCCAGAGGGACAGGAAATTACAAGCATGTGAATGGATTCTGCTAATTCTGTAGCCGCGTAATAAGTATTTCAGGGCCCAGGAATGTCTACTCACTTCACTTAGGGAACAGATAAGAGCTTAAAACTACAGTATTATTAAATATCGCTTGTTTTCAGTGTCATTTTACCACCAGCAGCAAACTTGCTATCCAAAGCAATTGTCTTTTCATCTCTTAGCCACGGTCTGAGGGTTTCCAAACCCTGGTCCTGGAAACTCATTGCCAAGGACATTTTGATGAATTTCCCATCTTTAATGCTCACTTCAGCTACAGATTAGTTGGACTGGGTGGACTGGGAGCAGGAGACACGCTAAAATGTACATAACAGGAGGGTATCCAGACCTGGGGTGGGAGGTTACTGATGTAATCCGTTGCATCACAAGCAGCATGGGTGTAAATGAATACAGACCCAAGTGGATCATTCAGGCAGGGTTTCATATTTACAGACATTTTCCTCTTTACAAAAGACGTGCAAGGCCAAGACATTGTAATTTGCATTAATATTGCTCCTTCCGATCAATGTTCAAATTTATGTCTCAGTGTACAGCAGTTACATTTTGAAGAAAAGCCATATCCATTTGGCGCAACAACAACAAAAAAATACTGTTCATACCCCTTGGTTTGCATGTATTCATACATGC
>JBBMFX010074031.1:0-10447 GCA_037832545.1 Rhabdalestes septentrionalis
TTCTTCTCTCTCTCTCTCTCTCTCTCTCTCTCTCCCTCTCTCTCTCTGTCTCTCTCTCTCTCTCTCTCTCCCTCTCTCCCCCTCTCTCTCTCCCCCATTGTGAAAGGACATGTGTAGTAATGTGTACAGTCCCTTGTTCGTATGTTGGTCGCTCAAATGCTCCTTTTATTTTTGTCTGCCAGCTACATTTAAAATACATGAGCCTGTTTAAATTCATAAGGTCATCCACACAGTGAAAATCAGCAAATCGCCCCCCCACACCCCCTGGACATTCTGTTTCTTTGTCCGCTTTACTGCTGTAAATCCTAAAATGTAATTCTTTTCTTTGACTTTGGAGAAATATCTAAGTGGTTTTGTTATGCTGTAGTAACCAGCTAGCCAGCTAGAGCCGAGAACAGTAAAGAGTCTTTTCCATATTTGCTGAAGTGAGTTTGATGATAAATATGTCAATGTTTCCAAATGTGCCTTTTACTGCCCAAATCATATGGTATATATTTATATAGAAACTAAATAGGCCCCTATGCAATTCTTAGGCCCCTATGCAATTTGTTTGAAGCCATTTTTGTGATAAAGTGTCTTTCTGCCTGCATTAGAATTAACATTAGAATGAATGCAAACAATCAGTAGTTGATAAATAGTTTGTAAAAGTAGTTGATACTGTGTGAGCTTGTGAAGAGAACACAGGTTCGGTTCCAGATTCCTCCTCGGTTCCTCCAGTCGCTGTTTTGATTGTGAAACTCCATCAGCAGCTCCTGATTTAAATTTAACGAAGGACTGATCGAGTCAAACCGGGTTTCTGATGGAAACTACAGTAATACTGGACTTCCACAAGGAGCACAATGATAACTTACAATCACTATTTAATATATGGTGTATTTTGTATTGCATCTTTGTAGTTTTCTTTAATTTCATTCTTACTACTGATGTGAAACATTCACTCATATAAACAGTTTGTTAAAATTATTTCAACAACGTTTTAGGCAAGTGCAATATTTGGGAGGTAAAAGCACAAAAGTATTTACAGCATTTTAGAGGAACTGTGCAAACGACAGGCTGCTTTTTCCCCTGAGAATGTCATGATGGGACGTGGCACCGACCCAAACACTCAGAAAGAGAGGTGTGTTTAACTCTAGAGGGGATGGTTATTTACTCGTAGGTGGTGAAGGTGATCAGAAGAACAGTGGGGTGCAGGGATCATGGCTCTTATTTGATGAGTCTGGATGAGGTAAAGGAGGTAAAGGGCGAGGCGGCTTTCATTCGGAGCATTAAACATTCTCTGATTAAAAGAATTGAGTAGTTTGAATTCTTCTATTGTCATTTTCACAGTCGGAGGTTCAGTGTGCAACTGAATACGAACATATGAAAAATTTAACAAATATTGATATATATATAATTACATGAAAAATATATACGTAAAAAAAATACTGAATGTACATATAGTGCAAAAGGTAAAAGGAGTGGATTGTGCAGTTATTGTGAAGTGTGTTTTATATTTAAATTATCATATATTATGATGCATGCACAAACACACACACACACACGCACAAACATATATATACATACATTTGCAATATCAGAATCACAAAAAATATTACTGATCCCAATAATTTATGCACATTTTACTTCTAATATGTTATACTGTATACCGCATATAGTAGATTCTATAATAGTTATAATAGTTATATTAAATTTATGCTTACATGAAGCATTTTGGAATGTCTCTTGTAATGTCTCAAATATTCCATACGTATTATATTATGTACAATTTACATGGATATATGTAATATGGATATTGCATTATACTATATATAATTATACAGTATATACTACATGTAATACTGTATATGCACTTTATTTCTGTTATAGATTGCACTATACTGTAATGCAGTTATAATACTGTTATGGTTATGAGCAGTTATGTAATGTCTCTTGAGCTCATAAGCTGTATGGTTTAATCCTGCCCCCAGTTATCTTGCCAGCAACCATACATTGTTCTGTCAGTTCCTCGGGGCTACAAGCTTAGCTGGCAGAGTCAGTTTTTAACAAAAACATGTTCAGAGAAGAAAATATTCCATTTTTAAGTCATTAAGGTAGATTCTACAGGAAGGATAAGCAGTCTCCTATGGATTCGGTTTGTTTCAAAATATAATGTGGGCTGAATACAGGCACTTCACAATAAATACGCATTTCTAATGCGTTTCTTTTAATCTGATACATCCCAACTCTGCTGCCGAATGAGTTGCAGTGCAGAACAGCTCCAGGCTTTGTGAAGAACAGTCAGAACCAAGAGGTTCTGCCGTAGTTCTCAATCATAGTTTCCTCTGCTGTACCATAAAGGCTTTGGTAATTGCCTGATGAGTAGAAATAGGTTTCAGAGAAGAGGAAAAGCACTGCAGTGTGTGCAGCCCTGAAGAAACCACCCTGAGAAGCTCTGAGCTATTGCAAAGCCAGAGCAGTTAGTGAAGCAGCTGGTTAAGGGGATTTGGAGTTTCTCCATCTTTCTGCTTCTCCTTTGCTTGTACCGAAGTACATTGAACGCAGAAAGATGTTCTTGCTGCACTGCCTCAGATCCCAGCGTGTTGATGTAAGTGGAACTTTTAGATCTCCTTACAGATTCCATAAGAGTTTGTTCGTTTGGCACTTAAAAGGGAAACACAAGGTGCGCGGATCTCGTTTTAGCAACTGACGGATCTGTGAAACGCCACACTTCTTTAATCAGGGGGATAATGAGTTGGTGGAGGTGTTCATAAAGTTTGCAAGCAAACAACTAGTGGATAGTGGAATGGAGGAACCTCTAATGTTAGAGTAGTAAACCTTCCAAATAGCCTAAATGATTGGAAACTAACGAAAGCAAAAACTGTCAAGTCGAGCGACCTGTTTTGCATTATGCTAATTGGTGGCTGTTAACAGAATTTGCATTTCTGACTGAACTATTCCTTAAAAATACCAAGAGAGAGACTCTGTTTTAAATGATGTATGCAGGTAAAAAAAAAAAAAAAGAATAATGTATTACGCAGCAGGGAAATTGGGGAATGCTAATGAACATTTTTGTATATCTTTGGTTTGTTCTGAAGTCTTCTGTACGGGATGGAGCAGGATATGGGATACCAGCAAGAATTGAACTCTAATATACTCACTTTTTCTCTCCCAGGTTAAGACAGTGTAGCTACTTTACCACAGATTTGGTGTCAATCCTCAGGTTGTACACACCTTGAAGGACCTCTAGTCTGAAATGTTTCTCGCTCTTTGAATTCTGTGGCAAGTGTGGAATGCAGGTTTTTAGTCCATATCAGTTTTTTAAGAGGAGCTATTGTATTAACTAGACGGAAAACAGGGTTGGGAATACAGCCCTCAGTCGGTCGATTCAGAATAATGTAGTTGTAATTATAGCTGGAGGATTTTCACCGAGAATGAGCAGTTGGAATCTCCTCATTTCTCCTCTTTCCGCCTGTTCGTTCTTTACTTTCACCTTCTGCCCCATCAGCACATTCCTTCTCTTTTTCCTGCTCCGTTAAACTCTCCCTATCGAGCTAACCCTCATTCTCACCCCCCTTCCTCTCTCTCTCCACTCATCTGTCCTGTCTTGTTCTCATTTTGTTCTTCAAATCACCTTCTGCTTCTCTTGGATGTCACTGTGAGACACACTCTTCATAGGGCACCTCCAGTTCTCCCATTTCTACTGGACGCTACATTAACTGGCCATCTGCTGGGCCCCAGTTACAGGTATCTGTGTGCCGGCTGGCAGAACGAATTGAAGCTGTTAGGATGTAGGATGAGCCCAGAGGAAGGCAAGCCGGAACTCTGCTGCTGAACCGAGTCAAAAGCTCCATTTGAGTCGTCTTCCATTAGCTCCGGAGACATACAATGATCAGCCATAATATTAAAACTACCTGCTTAAAATCCCTTTATGGCTCCAAAACGGCTCTGACCCACCGAGGCATGGGCTCCACAAAACCTCTGATGGTGTGTTATGAAATTTGCTCCAAGTCTTGTGAGGGGGAATTGGACTATACCTTAGATGCTTGTTCGGATTAAACTCAAACCATTCCTGAACAATGTTGGAGACGCGGCAGGGCACATTATCCTGCTGAACGATGCCAGTATCATTAGAGAATTCTTTCAAGGGGTGAACTTGGTCTGCAACAATGATTAGGTAGGTGGTACCTGTCAAAGAAACCTCCACATGAATGCTGGACTGAAGGTTCCCAACTATATCATTGCCCAGAGCATCACACTGCCTCTTCCCATACAGGTGCCATCTCTCAGGTGGGTGATCCATTTATGGGATTCATCAGACCAATGCTTCTGCTTTTATTGCTCCATAGTCCAGCTTTGATGCTCAAATGCCCATTGTAGGCTCCATCATGAGTGAACATGAGTGTTTGGTGTGTAATAGTACAGTCATATAGCTACAATAGGCAGTTCAGGTCTCACAGTTACAATCACAACACATTCAAAAGAAAAAACAAGATATTATGTATTCCATTTTAGGTATGTCCATAAAAGCTTCTGTTTTCTTGCAGTTATTCCCTTACCCTGCAGACTCTAGGAGTGTAACACTGCACTCAATCCAAGATTTGAGTTCACAATAGTTTAGTAGAAAACTTGAATGAAGAATATGGATGACCATATTCAGCTTGGGCAGAAATGCTCTGACTCAGTTGTCCACCCAGTTTGGCCACTTTCAAAGTCACAGAGATCCTTATGCCCATTTTTCCTGTTTTTAAATTCCCCTTTAAGAACCAACTGATTACTTGATGCCTACTATACCCCACCACACTAAAACGAGATACTCATTCTTATTCAATTAATCTGTCGGTACTTTTACTGTTGTGGCTGATGAATATTTTGTGCCCGATTTAATCTAGAATTACTTTTATTATTTTGGAAACCCATTACATGTGAAACCTGAATATTTACTGCATTAACTGCAGGGATTGGACTCTTAAATGTTTTTCTGTTTTTTGTTTTTACCAAAGTATAAACCTGATTATAATCAAAGTGTTTTAAATTATAATTGTAATGACCGTCTTATGTAATCTTAGTCTTTTTTAAACAGTCTTGGTGGAAAAACACTGACTGCCAGTCAGCAGCTTGGCTGCATGAGTGACTCAGACGTAAGACTTAAGACAGGATTTAGATGGTGCTGTTTAATTTCACCGCAGGACGTCTCTAATATTAATAACTCACAAGAGTAATCTCAGTATACATGCCAGGGACGGGAGTGGTTACTCGATTTATACACTTCTTCCATGACAAATAAGAATAGAAAACATGTCAGTGTTTGATTGAGTTCCTTTTTAATTTACCAGCAGCATCTAACTTGCTTTTTGGAGTTAATCCAGTGTACTTTGAACATTTTACAGTTAATAAAACTGCGTAAAATCATGTTATTTTGGACATTTTTCATGTTTTTGTGTTCAGAGTTGTGCACGTGAGGTAGAACAGTACATTTAGGCTTAAGTTTAACCGCAGAGAATTAAAAAAACATTTTTAATGTTAATGCCACAGAATGTGGTAAAAATCTTTCCTGTTGCGCACAGTCCATAAAGAGTGGATTTTATGTATCAAAAACCAGTTTAAATATTTGACCCATTTCCAAGGATTTCAATTGCATATCAAATTTCCATCCATTAGAATTACTTAGATTTAACAGACACAGGCAAATAAACTTTATGTGCTGCGTGTTTGTCAGTCGCATGTAAATGAAACAATGAAGAATGAGGTTTATGTAATAATATCAACAAACTCAATGCGATTTGAATAAACAATGGCAGACTTATCTTTAAATAAACCTGATATTCTCATAAATTTTAACTAAATGAATCTTGCTTGCTCCAAAGCTCATCATATTTGATTTAATTGTGTTCACACTGAAATTATGCTGATTTTGAATACATTCTTAAAATGTAATTATTTATATAAAATCAAATAGATGCAATTACCTAAAAATAAACTATGCCATGATTCACTTTTCTAAATAGTGACTAGCGCTTTACTGCCAGCTTTCTTTGACATAGCTAACTTTAAAGTTGCGTGAAGGTGTATGAGGAATTAAATATTTGTGTGTCTGAGTATAAATTATGGTTCATTTCAGATTTCCATCTCCAGTCCAGCAAAATGAAATTGATGCCGCAGTTGTTTTGGATAGTGATGATGCCTTTGTTGTTTTTACTGATGACTTGTGGTCGGTATCGCCAGCTTTTCTTAGTGTTCCAGACAACATGTTCTCTGAAAACAAATGAAGTGTGATTGACACCTTTCAGTGGCTGTGGGTGAGGGAGTTTTGTGTTTATTCATCAGCATGTTTATCTTGTAGAGAGCTTTATTCAAATTAAGGCTGTTCTCATCTCTAAGGTTAAAACAGGCCCACCCCCCCTCCACACCTGTGCTTTTAGATTCTAGCAAATGTAATAGCTGCTTCAGCTGTTCGTCTTTCTCTTATTTAAGTGTTTTTTTTATTCCCCTGAGGAAATCATTGCTCTTTTAAAAGTTATCAACCTTCAAACTAATCTCAAAACACAAACCCACAAGTGTGCGTTCACATTTCTACTGTACCGATCGTCTAATTAAAAGTGAGTTTCCCTCAGAAAATTCTCCGTTTGCCTGATCAATTGCTCCCCAGCTGAGATGGATGCCTAGCTTGTGTGAGAGAGAGAGAGAGAGAGAGAGAGAGAGAGAGAGAGAGATGGGGTCTCCTAATCAAAGTGTTTCAGGATTGTGGTTTAGTCCACTGGGCAGAATCGACCTGAAATGAGCTGCGGCGGGGTGGAAGGCGCCGCAGTGCGTGAAGTGGAAGACGGAGCTGTATCTGTGTTCAAGCTCTGTGTGTGTTCATTATAAATGTGAATTTCATGGTATCTCGTGATAGTTGGACTTGGATTCAAGGTACAAAGCCTCCGTTGTAACATTTTTCTTTGTACGTCTTCATTTTCCTTTCCATCGCTCAGTGGTTCTGCATCTACATTTACAGCATTTATCAGCTGCTTTTTATCCAAAGAGACTTCCACCCCCTAACTACAGGGGGCAACTTGGGGTTAAGGGTCATGCTCAGGAACCCAGTGGTGGTGTGATGAATGTAGGACAAACCCATGACCTCTTGGTCCAGCTGCAAGTATCCCATTAGGCCATCCCCACAAACTGGGGCTCATAGGGATCTGCTAAGGAGGCTTTTGAAATATCTAGTGAAATAGGCAATATTCTGGTGGTGGAAGTTGAGACAAATGGTGGCACACCCAAACATCTGAATAATAATTCATGTACAATTTTAATTCCCAAAAAATACTGTGTCAATGAAGATTGAGGTATTTGTGATGCATCAAATGATTGTTTCCAACAGCCTGTATATGAAGTATTCAGTACTTTATATTAATGCAGATAATTAGCTGTATAGTGTCCCATCCTAGATGAGAACTGGAGAAGATGCCAAATATTTCATTGGATGCTGTAGAAAATGAAACTCTGTGTAGAGTTTAGAAACCATAATATATTAACTATTAAATATGTTTACAATAAATGAAGTAAAAGTAAAACAACACATGCATGTTGCAGTATACAGGAGCAGTTTACAAAACCGTATACAGGAGCAGTTTACTAAGAACTCAAAATGCTCCACATGACCTTTGTTTAGGAGGGACGTCCTGTCTTGCAGTAAAAAGAGCCCATTCTGGTGAGGCTGCAAGTGGGAAAAAGCCATCTGATCGAGATTTGTGAATGTGTATTAGTCCTTATAACCTGAAACCAATTTCTGCGCATTGTTTTAGCCAAACACTGGAAATTATTTATGCTATTTTAAACTGTTTTTAATTTCATTTCTTTTATTATGTTAATGTGTGGCTCCATTCAGAGCGTGGCCTTTCGGTCAGCAGGCTGGAAATTACTGCCAGGGAGGGTTTTCAGGTAGCTGATGAATAGGTCGTATTTCTCAGAAGGATTTTGCTAGTTCACAGTTCACAGTAAGAGCAACAGCACGTCCAAAACTGAGGAAAAGGAGCAGATTATTTAGCACAGCTGGAAATGCTAAGAGCGACTTCAAAACCCCTGTAAAAAAAAAAGCCTGTTTCACAAAACAGCTCCAAGAACACAAAATGCGTCCGTTTAGAGTGCGTCACGCTGTGTACATACTAAAAACAAAGTGATTTCAGCATAGCTTGTTAACCGTTAGCGTAGCATATCCTGGCCTGAAGGAATTGCTTCTACTAACCGAGCTGCACTGAGAGTGTGCCCTGCATTACCTACAAAAATACAAATATCCTTATTTATCTGCACAAAAAGGCAATAACCACACCTCAGAAATATAATCAGTGAGGGCTAATGCTAAATATGGTCTAGAGGGACGTCAGGGTGAGCCCGACCATTTTAATTTCACATTCAAAATTTTCATGAGGTGACTCTCATTCTGTGTCCGCACTCTTTTTAGTTAGGACAGCGTGTCTCTAATGCTAATTACAACTAAGTGGATGGACAGACAGAGACAGAGGACACTTGTCAAACTCCAGGAGAACTGGGTTTGCCAAATGCTAAAGCTTATCAGTGAATCTCTCTCGCTCTCTCTCTCTTTTCTCACTCCCTGTCTCTCTTCCTCATTTCTCTCATGCTCACCTCTATGCTGTTTCTCTCTTTCGTCTCAGTCTTATTTGGTTCCTGCTTTGTTTCTCTTGCTCTTTAACTTTTCTCTCCTTTTCAATCTTTTCTGTTGCTCCTTTCTCTCTTCTAAGCTCGTTTTGTTTCTCTCATACTTCCTTCATTCTTTCACTGAGGCCACCCTGGTTGGGTGCTCTGACATTTCTCTGGTGCTTTACCAAATCTCTTTGCCCGGCTGAAGAAGAAACGCCCCGTTGAAGCACGCACTGGCCGCCAACCAGATATGCGGATTTGGTTTTAGCAGAGAAAATGGCATTGTGATCTCCTAGGCCCAGATTCCAGATTCCTGACCTGGGAAGCGGAAACACTGTGCGGCCGGGGCTTTTGGTTCTGGTCTGCAGGGCTCTGATTGTGTTCAGCCACATTTTCTGTGAGTCTTGTTTGAGTTGGTTCCTTCAAGCTATTGACCCGACTATTGGCCTTTTTCCACGGGCACTAAGAGCTTCGGCACCAGCAAATCTTTTCTCCATTAGAAATAAGGCAACCCAAACCTGAACCGTCAATTTGCTGCTTGGCGGCAGGGCCTAAAATGGGCCAAGCTGACTGCATCATTGCTTTTTGATTGGTCAACAGACAGACTTGGAAAGAAGGCATTGATTTGACTGTCCTTGCAAAAAACAAAGAAACCCCGACACTCGAGATACAAACTAACAACTGAGAAGTTGATCAAGTGCATGAATTAAATTTCATGCTGTGAGAAAGTCGTACTAGAGGGTCATCAATATGTCAGCAAGGTTTTTATTGCACAGACATAAATGAGACTTTGAATAAAGTCATAATAAAGCAGCTCTGACAGACGAGCTGGTGCCACTCCAGCACTGCTAACGTGTCAGACGCACCCATATCAGGGTGAGATACACTGGAATAGGAAAGTGTTCAACAAGTTCCATGATGTACTTGTTTTTTGTGTCTACACCACGGTTCGTGTGTACTTGTGCCTTAAGTTTTAGCCACAAATGAAGTGTTCACAGCCACTGCTGCCAATTTAGAAACACTGTAATGGAAGCTGGCAAAGAATCCAGTTCAGTCTAATGAGAAACTGGGCGCACAACTCAGAATATATACAAACGATGCCATTCATCTTGAATGAAATATTTATTCTGTTTTGTAATAAAGGTCACCCTATTACGAGAGCCTGAGTGTATTTAATGTTGCCATGATGGCAAATACATTGGTTATTCCAACACGCCTGCTTTCTTTCAGCTGCAGAAACCAGACTCAGGAGCTGCAGGACTTCATTTGAGAGATGTTTAGTTTTGCTGCCTTGGAGGAGTTGCTGTGAAAGAGTGCATTAATGGGAGCCAGTCCATTAATGGGTCAGTTTAGCACTGGATTATTTGCCTCATTTTCATTGAGGAGACAGTAGTCAGAGGAAGGTGGTGTGTGTGGAATAAAAAGATGGTCTTACATTTTGTAGCAACCGCATACATGAAATTTCATCATATTTTTTCTGTGTGTGTGTGTGTATATGAGCTTTCATGTATGTAAAAATGTGCATAGTTTGTCTTTTGCCTCTCCAGTTTGGAGGAAACACTGCACACAAAATGGCCCCCGCTAATGCTGTTGACAAGATGTCTGGTGAAAAGAAATCTCTGTCTCTCTCTCTGTCTCTCTGTCTGTTTCTCTCTCTGTCTCTCTGTCTGTCTCTCTCTCTGTCTCTCTGTCTCTCTCTCTCTGTCTCTCTGTCTGTCTCTCTCTCTGTCTCTCTGTCTGTCTCTCTCTCTGTCTCTCTGTCTCTCTCTCTATCTCTCTCTCTCTCTCTCTCTCTCTCTCTCTCTCTGTCTGTCTCTCTTTTTCTCTCTCT